>CAAKHD010013666.1:83177-97146 GCA_901007705.1 Fistularia tabacaria | reverse complement strand
AAACTGTTCCAGACATCTACTCCTCTAACTGAGACGCATCTGGCTTTGGTGTTTGTTCTAGTTTTACTTTTTTGATAAACATGAATTCCTCGTAGATCGTAGCAAGTCTCTCTAGGTTTAAACCTTTCTTGAATGCAGAGAGGGAGCATACATAGCAACAGCTGTGTTAAGCACCACTAAATCTTTTAATTTTAGTATGTTTAATTTAATGAACAATCGGTTTGTTGGGGCATAATAATCTGCTTATTCTGACTGCTTTTTTATGCAGTATGAAAATGGGTTGACTCGTAGTTTTATAATTATTCCCCCATAATTCCACACAATAGTTCAGGTATGGAAGGATGAGGGAATTATATAATGAATGGAGTGATTTTTGATTCACAACTACTTTCATTTTACACAATATGCCAATTATTTTTGATACTTTTTTTTTCATACTCAGCTGTAACTCCGTGAGTTATAAAATGCTTTTCTGATTTGACAGTATTTATTTGTACATATTGCTGTCTCATGCTAAGATAGCTTTTTAGCCAGTCATAGGTGACTCCTCTAAATCCATATCTTTCCATTTTTGATAAAAGTAACTGATGGTTTATAGTATCAAAAGCTTGATTTTTATTTGTCTTATGGAACCTGAGAAATAACCCAATGAAAATCCATATTTCTTCCAAAGTCCTATACAAACAAAAGTGATTTATATTTGAAAAGCAAAAACAAATCAACCCGCATTGAATACTTTACTGTTTTTTTTTCTTTTTGAAATAGATACATTGATTCAAATTGTTTTTGACAAGGTAATCCCTTTCTATCTATTTACCATTGAAGTGGTTCATCAGCAGGTCACCTCCTGTTGCTGAGTGTACTGACCTTCTCTACAGCTCCTGTCAGTTCTTATAGGTCAAAGGAATTTCTGCTGCTGTCTGAACAGATTATACACTCAGGTCACTTTTTTTGGCATTGTATTTCATAGACCGGTCACATTGCTATTGTTGGGCTAACGACACAGCCTTTACTTGCTTTTGCTGCATGACAGCATTGAAGACACATTTGAAAGAGGAGAAGAGTTTTGCCGCACACGAATCTGCAATGAGTTCACCATCGATGCCCTCTGACGAAGAAAGCCATTTGTCCGTATAAAAGCAACGGCCACATTCATTCATCACAAAACACACCTGTCGTAAGAGATAATCAAAAGATTTATGCTTGCACCTTGAGCGAGTGCATATACAAAAAACAGCTTAAGCAAATAGCTTAGAGTAATGGGAAAATTATGTTTGATTAGTTGTTCATTTTTTAGCCTGTGCATGAAAATACAAAAAGTATTAAAATCTTCACAACAGAAGATTGCACTTCTAGATGATTAATTTAGTAGTAATTTAGTATTAATTTCTAATAAATTAATTATTCATAAATACATTTATACTAAATCTATATAAATATAAAATATCAGGTAAGATTTTCCTTGCAACTAAACCTTACATTACTTACAAGCTAATGTTTTTTACACTGTATTAAAATGGACCAATGTTAATGTTTAGACTTGGTCCTGACTCTAAAAAACATTTACATGCCGTATTTAAAATACAGTAAAACAAATAAAATCTACAGTATGATATGGGGCCAATCGCACAAATTCATTATTGGTCCTAAAAAGTAAAATCTACCCCGTCCTTACAGGAGCGGGTGAGGAGGTAGAGTCGTCGGGGTCAGCGGAGCCGCCCCAACAGCCAGAGATCAAGGTTGGGATGTTGAACGGCGGACGGAGGATCGATTATGTGCTCCAAGAGAAACCCATCGAGAGCTTCAACGAGTACCTCTTTGCAATCCAGTCCCATCTTTGCTACTGGTGAGTCGTGTGCCGGGTGTACCGCCGCTTTTTTTCCCCCCCCTGTTCTATTTCCTCTGCCTTATCAGAGGGCTTTCCATCTCAACCTCGTGTCCCGTTCTCTGCCTTCCAGGGAATCTGAAGACACGGCTCTGCTGCTACTGAAGGAGATCTACGACAAGCTGGGCGTTGCCTTTGAACAGCCGCAGCAGTAATCCGCGTTTTACTGAAGACGCACCTACTTCGGTTACTTGGGAAACAAATATGTGAAAGAACAAAAGGCTGGGCAATGCCAGAATGCCCCACGGTCGGAACGCTACCTGGCTGTTCCGCTGTTTGGCAGCGGTCAGGCTGTCTCCATTCAGACACTCCAGTCAGCACCAATTTGAAGTCTCGGATTTGCAGAGCAGCGCTGGGAGTCCGTGAATTAATTCAGCTCCATCTCGACGTCTCATGCTACTTGTCGCACTTTCCTGTTTTCTAAGCAGTTCCTAATTTTTTTTTTGCTTTTGCTTTTCTCTGACCTGCCTCGATCAAAATTAGAGACAGGTCATACGTGCAGCTATTTGAGAAAAATTGGGTATTTTACATTTACTATCATGATATTACCAAAAAAAAAAGAAGACAGACTGTTCCTTTAATAATGATAAAAGGATGTTGTACCTCAGAAAGTCTGCTGCTTTAGTTTGTAGTCAAACAAAATCGTTTTTGATGGACTTTATTGCTTTCTCATGCGGAAGATGAAGGTTGATCCGCGCAGCTATTTTCATTCTGCTGTCTCTAAGGCCCTTCGAAGCCCAAAACTGCTCCTGATCACGTGCAATGTGGCAATAGTTTTGAAGTCCTTTTTGTATTTTTTATTTTGTTTGAAGGATTTATTTCAGCACGACGATAATTATACATGCGTGAAACAAGTAAACCCCAAATAGGAAAAAATCTGGATATGAAGGCTAGAAGGCCAGGTGGATGCTGCTTTTATATGTATGAGTGAAATTCTTCTTCTTCCACCATTGCTTGCAACAATATGACTATACTTTTGCAAATAGCACTTGCGTTGGCCGAATCACACTTGCTTCGCTGGTCTTGTTTCTTTGCAACAAGATACTGTAAAAAATATATATTTCTATCTGAATTGCAAATGTCTCTATGTGTCCAAACATTTTGTGTGTTCCAGGAAAAAAAGAATCCAATATGATTGATGGATTCAGCAATAAGGAGGTTTTTACATTGATGTGTGAATTGAATATAAATAGAATATTCAGTAAGGTATGTGGAAATGATGTTTCCATACGGAAGCAGAATCGCAAACCAGCCCCATGATTTATTTATAGTATTATTTTCCAATTTCACATACATGTCATTATTTCAGTATTTTGTACCAGAGCCCTCTTCCCAACTACTCAGCTGAAATCCATTGAAAACTAAATAATGTCTAAATTTGCTGGCTCATTACCATCTCCACGTGGGACCTTTTTTTTTTTCTTTTCTGCCTACTCCTAGTGGTTTCTCCATTTCTCCTGACATGATGGACCTGATCTTGATTCTAACAATACATGGTAAATAAAATTACAAAAATTGCTACATGTTCTTCATAAACATCACCGTGTCTGGTATTTTGACTTTGAGAGACAAAATAGATGCATCAAATGCAAACACGGAATTCAATCCATCACAGGGTTTCTGCTTCCTTGTCTGTTTCATTTGCATCGTGAAGTAAAAGGACGTAAGTGAGACTTCCTAACAGCCTGAACTGCGTGGATAAACATCTTGAAATGACCTGAAATGGCCGTGCTTGGAAGGCTTCGATGATCAAGAGTGCTGCTGCTTTTGCCAAAGGGAATGCCAAAATCAACATGAACCGAAAAAAATTTGCAGTATCAACTTGACAGGCCCTCCCTGCACGTCACATCTGTGCTCTTGGAGGTTGTTTGTTTGTTTTTTTTTCTTTTTTTTGCGCAGAATATTTGTTACTGGTTGAATGATAATACAGCATCCGAGCTGTATATATTCTGACTTGTTACATTATAAAAGGAAGACGTTCAGAAAAAATATGAACCTGTTTCCATACAATCACATCCCATTTTTTTTTTACAATTTTTTTCCAAAAAGTTATTGAAAAAGAAGATTAAAAAAAAATCTACATCTGTCAATCGAACTATAGATCGCGTACTAAGAACTACATGTTTTTTTATGTATTTACACAAGACACGGTCATGTTTTCTATTATTCATGTTCCTCGAAAAGGACTAAATCCCTGATAATGTCTCCATTTGTTTCTTTTTGATCCACTTTTTCTTAATTTTCTCCCCCCGTTTTTCACGGTGCCACACACACAGCTCTGTTTTGAGAGCCTCACGCGGGTTCATCGCAGCGGACGGAAGTTGCTTTAGAGGCTTTTTCGCCTGCGTCACCCGTGGTCTCTCTTTTATTTCTGGCCGACAAAACAAAGCGTAGGATTGCACCCGCGCACGCGGCGAGCTCTCTCCGTGAGCTCTTCTAAAAGCGTATTGTCATGCAAGTCTTGGAGGGGTGGGGGGGCACAGGGGTGGGCTTAAGGTCACAGCAGGTAGCGGGATAATAAGAGGAGCTGTGTTTAACGCCCGTCGACCCTCTCTCTCTCTCTCTCTCCCCCTCTCTCTCGGTCACAGATGTGAAGCTGACGCACAATAGAAGGGACTCTTTCTGTGTGAAACAATACTCTGACCCCCTGCCAGATACCCGCCTCCCGCCCTCCATCTCCGTATTCAGCTTCAACCCCCTCACACCTCCCTGCATGCTCCACCTCCTTGTCTTTCTACTTCAAAGGGCTTTACAGTAAGAAGCAATTGAAAGCAGCGTGTGTGTTCGGTGTGTGTGCGTGTGTGTGAGAGAGAGAGAGAGAGAGAGAGAGAAGATAAACAGAGCAAGAAGGCTGGACTGTCAGCAGAGCTATTCACGCGTGATCTGTAGTGCTCTATAGCATTTAGGCTGTGCGGCATCAACTGTGGAAGAGACCTGGAGGCGGGGAGGGGACGTTCGTGAGAAACACCGCGTCATGGAGAGCTGACATTGACCCGGAGGTGTCTGGAGGAGAGGCAGAGGTGAACCTGTGAGGAGGGGAGTTCGGAGGCAGCCATCCGCGACAGTCTGAGAGGACCCGACCCGAAGCACGGATTTCAGCCGTCGCCATGGGGGCTTCCCTGAGCCAGCAGCAGAGGAAGGACTCGGTCAGCTCGTATCGAAAGAAGGGCAGCATGTAAGATGAGATTCTCCTCCCGTTCGTGTCGGCTTCTGCGCGGTTGGGCGATGAGAGGGCGAAATGAACGTGATGCTCGGGTTATCTCGCGAGGATGAGTCATCGCCTCGGGATCAGGAGGGGAGCGGGCGAGATAAGGGAGTGAAGGGCAGGGGGCAAAAATCCAACCGTCGAAAGCGCTCCTGCCGGCGCGTCGCTCCGGAAAAACGT
The DNA here is from genome assembly GCA_901007705.1 of Fistularia tabacaria. Lineage (NCBI taxonomy): Eukaryota > Metazoa > Chordata > Actinopteri > Syngnathiformes > Fistulariidae > Fistularia > Fistularia tabacaria. The sequence continues at coordinate 91,876 of CAAKHD010013666.1, read as the reverse complement.
TAAGATAATCTAATTGGAGGAGAGGCTGAATTAACAAATTCAGCTGAGAAAAATGCCTTTTTCCGAACGTTGACCCGAGGCGGCGGCGCCACCGGATATAAACAATGCAAATGTGACCCCGATTCTCCCACCCGTTCAAATCCACGTGCTTTCCGCGTCTGGACAACAACATTCATTAACGTGTTGTCACAACAGCGGTCGGGGGGGGGGATTACAGAGATAATCCGTCATAACAGAGTGACTCCTTTCACTTTGTGAGAATGCCTGAGATGTGTTCCGTCTCCATTTTCTCCAGAGGGGTTTTCTCCTCCTTCCGAGGTCACGGTTCATATGAGGGGAAAAGTTGGTTCTGACAGATTAGTACGAAAGGCCATAAATTTCCCAGGACTGTTTTGAGCATGGAGAACTCTCGATTACAGAAGAAGGCGCAAAACTCCGAGGGAGATCAGACGAGTTTTTGTTAAATGTGCAGTGGAATCTTCTGATTCAGCCTCCAGTCTTTTTTTTTTTTTTTTTTTTTTGGTGTTTTGCCAATTTTAGATGTCTACCGGATACCCAGCAGACATCTAAAATTCATTAAAAAGCACAAGGCAGCAGAAACAGTCCCTCATTTGGGAATAAAATGACCCAGATTCCGCTGCGACGTCTCGCAGGATTTTCAGGGCGGTGCGGTCCAGGAGGACAGAAATGTCTTGTTGTGACAAACGATGACAGGCCAGCCGTTTGAAGATAAAACTCAAAATCTTTGTGATTAGCGTGTAATAATCCTTATTGCGAGGTTCTAGAGCGGGGCTGCGGCAATGAATTTTAACATGGGGCCATAAATGAAACCTGAGGGGGGCCGACACCATCATGCGGGTCGGACGGCGAAGCCCAAAGGGCCAGTTGGGGCCCCTGGGCTGTAAATTACCCTGGCCTGTTCTAGAAGATCCACGGCATTGCGTGCAATACACTTGATCTATCATTGAGTCTGAGAAAATTAAAAATCAAACATAATTCAACTGTTTTTTTAGGGACGATATAGAGAATGGTAAATGCCACAACGTGGTTTCTCCCTGTGTGTGCAAGCGTGCACGGCGCACGTGCACTATTTTCTGGTAAATCTTTGCCCTCATGTCTCCGCTGTTGTTGTTTTTTTTTTTTTTTTTTGTGACCCGACTGTTGGCTAAGATATTTTGACTCACATCCACTCAGTTTTTTTATTATAGCTCCGGTTTTCTCCACGTAACAATGTGAGAGATTTTCACCCCAACCAGGCGTCTATTGTGCCTCCCTCTGCGGACCTGACAGGCGTGGAAAGTTTAAAATTGAACTGAATACGCAAACATAGGGTGTTTCTGCCTCACAACAAGAAGGTCCTCGGTTCGATTCCCCCGGGAGGTCTTTCTGTGTGGAGTTTACGTGTTCTCCCCGTGGCTGCCTGGGATTCCAGCAACAATCCAAAACCGTGCACCAGGTTAAATGGAAACCCTAAATTGCTCAGACCTGTGAATGAGAGGGTGAATGTATGTAGTTCTCTATATGACGTGTGAATGACAGACTGAATGGTTGTATGTCTCAATATGACATGTGAATGAGAGGGTGAATGTATGTACTTCTCTATGTAACGCATGAATGAGAGGATGAATGGTCGATGACAGGGTGAATTGTTGTTGGTCTCTACATGCAAGTAAATGATAACGAGTGAATGGTTGTATGTCCCTATGTGACATGTGAATGACAGAGTAAATGGTTAAGTGTCTCGATATGACATGTCAATGAAAGGGTGAATATATATAACATAGGTGACTGGCTGTTAGTCTTTATATTATGTGTGACTGAAAGGGTGAATGGTTGTATGTTCCAAAGAATGGGTGAATGACAGTGAACAATTGTACTTCTCTAATTAGTGTGTGAATGGTTAAATGCCTCTATATGATGCGTCAATCATATGTCCCTATATGACATGTCAATGACAGAGTTAATGGTTGTAAGTCTCTATACGACATGATGAGAGGGTGAACGTATGTATTTCTCATGAATAAGAGGGTGAATGGATCAATGTCCCTAAAGAATGTGTGCATGGCAGAGTGAATGATTGCATGTCTCTATATGATGTATGAATGAAAGAGTGAATGGTTGGATGTCCCTAAAGAATGTGCGAATGAGAGAGTGAATGACCGTTAGTCTCATTATGGCATGTGAATGGTTGTATGATATAACAGTTATATGGGGACATATAACTATGGGGGGTGAATTATGGTTTGTCTCTAAATGATGAATGAGAGGGTGAATAGTTGTTAGCCTCTCTGTGATGTGTGAATGGGAGGCTGAATGGTTCAGTATCTCTATATGATGTGTCGACAACAGGGTGAATGGCTGTACTTCTCTACATGACTTGTCATGGACAGGGTGAATTGTTAATAGTCTTTATATGGCGTGTGAACAGAGAGGGTAAATGTATGTAAGTCTATATATGACGTGTCGACGACAGGGTGAATGGTTGTAAGTCCCTACAGGATGCGTGAATGAGAGAGTGAATGGTTATATGTCCCTATATGACGTGAATGACAGAGTTAATGGCTAAACTTTCTATATAACGCAAGAATGGGAGGGGAATGGTTTTTAGTCTCTATATGGTATGTGAATGAAAGGGTGACTGGTTGAATATTGCTTGTCTCTATGACACGTTAATGACAGGGTGAACTGTCATATAGACTAACTACGTGGCGTGAATTAAAGGGTGAATGGTTGCATTTCTTGATATGATGTGTGAATGACAGACTGAAAAGTTGCAGGTCTCTATATGACGTATCAATGACAGGGTGAATGGTTATAAGTCTCTATATGATGTGTGAATGAGAGGCTGAATGGCTGTCTGTCTTTTAATGCATAGAGTATGACAGCAAAAGGAGAGGAATTAGATGCAACCTTTGTTTGTTTTTTTGTTTTTTTTATTCAGGAATTATGGTAATAATACACAATTACCACTAGATGTCATCAATACTACAAACCTACAAGCAACAACCGTATTGAGTCCAACTCATACACTTGTAGGCATCACATGCACAGACACACAAATGGAGATAATAAGAGAAGATAAGATAGTACTTTATTGATCCCTATTGGGGAAAATTCATGCCACAGCAGTACAAGGCAAGAGGACAGGTATTGAAAACATTAAAAAGAAAACTGTCAAAACACTAAAGAAATGGTCAACCTGGACCCCCACCTCGAACCTGACTCTGGACAGACAGCGGAGCAGCTTTTCCAGCAGACTGTTACAGCTCCGCTGTCGAACGGACAGATACAGGAAATCTTTTCTACTACATGCCATAACCCAGTACAATAAAATACTGTAATCATTAACCAACTTACTGACTTTACATTGCAATATTGCCACATTACACATTTGAAATATACTGCTGTATATGAGATATATATGTATAGACATTTTTAGATAATACTTATGTACTTTTTATACTTTTGAATTTTTATTTTGTTTTATCCATCCATCCATCGTCTGCCGCTTATCCCGCACTAAGGGTCGCGGAGGATGCTGGAGCCTATCCCAGCTGTCATCGGGCGAGAGGCGCCTCCCTCTGGTCATAAGTCAATCTCAGGGCCACATATACAGACAAACTACATTCACTCACTCACTCACTCATTTGTGGAAATTTTCCGTTATTTTTTCCAATTAACCTGCTGCATGTTTTTTGGACTGTGGGAGAACACCGGAGAACCTGAAAGAAGCCCACGCAGACATGGGGAGAACATGCAAACTTAACCACTGTGCCACCGGGCCAAACAATTTTATTTTATTTTATTTTATTCTACATTATTTTATTTTATTTTATTTTATTTTATTTTATTTTATTTTATTTTATTTTATTTTATTTTATTTTATTTTATTTTATTTTATTTTATTTTATCCATTTTCATTTATCTATCTATTTATTTTTTACATTTTATTTAGTTTTATCTTGTCACTGTCCGTTCTTTGAATGTTATGCTGCCGCTGCCTTATAATTTCCCATTCCTGGGATCAATAAAGCACATCTCATCCAGTGACTATCGGTGAGGTTCATGGCTGGTGAGGCACTGACTTCATCGCAATCAGAATCAGTGGCTCTTCGCAGCTGTTTTATGATCGCTCATCACAAGAAACTAGTAACACACATACAGTTGTTGATATAAAAGAACTTTACATTGGAAATGTAGTTCATATAGCTTCTTCTTCTTCTCGTTTTCCTTTCGGCTTTTCCCTTCAGGGGTCGCCACAGCGAATCAACCCTCTCCATCTAACCCTATTCTCTGTATCCTCATCTCTCACGGAAACTACCTTCATATCTTCTCTCGCTACGTCCATAAATCTTCTCTTCGGTCTTCCTCTTGTCCTCCTGCCTGGCAGCTCCAATTCCAGCATCCGTCTACCAATATAGTCCCTATCCCTCCTCTGTACATGATCGAACCATCTCAGTCTGGCTTCTCTGACCTTCTCTACAAAACATCTAACGTGCTCTCCCCCTGATGGACTCATTCCTGTTCCTATCCATCCTGGTCACTCCCAAAGAGAACCTCAACATCCTCATCTCTGCTACCTCCAGCTCTGCCTCCTGTCTTTTGTTCAGTGTCACTGTCTCCAGACCATACAGCATCGCTGGTCTCACCGCTGTCTTGTAAACCTTTCCTTTCATTCTAGATGATATTCTTCTATCACATAGAACCCCTGAAACTTTTCTCCACCCAGTCCAACCTGCTTGAACCTGTTTCTTTACCTCCTTTCCACACTCTCCATTGCTCCGGACTGTTGACCCTAAGTACCTGAAATCCTCCAACTTCTTGATCTTCACTTCCCTGTAGCCTCACCGTTCCACCCGGGTTCCTCTCATTCACCCACATATTCTGTCTTGCTGCGACTAACCTTCATTCCTCTCCTTTCCAGAGCAAACCTCCACCTCCCTAGATTTTCCTCAACCTGTTCCCTGCTCTCACAACAGATCACAATCTGCAAACATCATGGTCCATGGAGATTCCTGTCTAACCTCATCTGTCAGCCTGTCCATCACCACTGCAATCAGGAAGGGGCTCAGAGCTGACCCCTGATGAAGTTCCACCTCCACCTTAAACTTCTCTGTTACACCAACAGCACACCTCCCCACTGTCTCACAACCAGCATACATGTCCCGGACCAGTCTAACATACTTTTTTGCTACACCAGACTTCCTCATACAAAACCCGAGTGTTTCTCTCAGCACCCTGTCATATGCTTTTTCTAGGTCTACCAAAGTGCAATGCAGCTCCCTCTAACCTTCTCTGTATTTCTTTATTAGTATTCTCAAAGCGAATACTGCATCTTTAGTACTCTTTCCAGGCATGAAGCCGCACTGCTGCTCACAAATACGTACTTCTGCTCTCAGTCTAGTTTCCACTACTCTTTCCCATAACTTCATTGTATGGCTCATCAACTCTATCCCTCTATATTTACTGCAATTCTGCACATCCCCCTTATTCTTGAAAATAGGCACCATCACACTTCTTCTCCATTCCTCAGGCATCTTCTCACTCTCTAAGATCCTGTTGAATAATCTAGCCATAAACTCTACCGCTGCCTCTCCGAGACACTTCCATACCTCCACAGGTATATCATCTGGCCCAACTGTCTTTCCATTCTTCATCCTCTTCAATAGCTTCCTCACTTCACTTCTACTAATCTCTGCTACTTTGTGCTCTACAATAGTGACCTCTTCTATCCTTCCCTCTCTTTAATTTTCCTCATTCATCAGCTCATAAAAGTACCCCGTGTAAGTCATTCTCTCCCTCCTTACTGTCCAACCGAGCTTACAAGTTGCCCTTTTTTTTGCGTTTGCCACCTCTATCTTTACCTCACGCAGCATCTTCCTGTACTCCTGTCTGTTCTCTTCAGTCCCCTCAGTGTCCCACTTCTTCTTTGCTAACCGCTTTCTCTGTATCCACTCCTGCACTTCCTCATTCCACCACCAGGTCTCCTTATCTATTTTCCTTCCAGACAACACATCAAGTACTCTCCCACCTGTCTCCCTGATCACATTAGCTGTAGTTGTCCAGTCATCTAGAAGCTCTCCCTGACCACCAAGAGCCTTTCTCATTTCCTCCCTGTAAACCATACAGCACTCCTACCCTTTCAGCTTCCGCCACTTTGTTCTCTGCTCTGCCTTTGTCCTCTTGATCTTCTTTGTCACCAAAGTCATCCTACAGACCACCATCTTATGCTGTCTGGCTACACTCTCACCTGCCACTACTTTGCAGTCACTGATCTTTTTCAGATGACCTCGTCTATACAAAATGTAGTCTACTTGCGTGCTCCTACCTCCGCTCTTATAAGTTACCCAATCGACCTGTCTTTTCTGGAAAAAAGTATTCTCTACAGCCATTTCCATCCTTTTTGCAAAGTCTACCACCATCCGTCCCTCTATATTCCAATCCTGGATACCAAACATGCCCATCACTTCTTCATCACATCTATTTCCTGCACCAACATGTGCATTGAAGTCTGCCCCAATGACCAATCTCTCAATTCTGGGAATATTCTGCATCAATTAATCTACCTCATTCCAGAACTTCTCCTTCTCCTCTAACTCACATCCCATTTGTAGGGCATAGCCACTAACAACATTGAGCATCACACCTTCAATTCCGAGATTCAGGGTCAAAAGTCTATCTGACATTCTTTTCACCTCCAGAACATTCCTAACAAACTCCTCTTTCAAGATAATTCCTATTCCATTTCTCTTCCTGTCAGTGCCATGATATTACAACTTTGTATGCTTCCTTCTCTTCTCTTCTTCTCCTCTCTTCTAATGTTGCTGCTGCAACAACTGAATTTCCCCCATGGGGGATCAATAAAGTGTTATCTTATCTTAAAACCTGCTCCCAAGCTTTTAGCCTTAATATCTTTCCATCTGGTCTCCTGGACACACAGTATATCCGCCTTCCTTCTCTGCATCATGTCAACCAACTCTCTACTTTTTCCTCTCATCGTCCCAACATTCAAAGTCCCTACTCTCATTCCCAGACTCTTGCCTTTCGTCTTCTCTCTCTGCTTCCGAACACGCCTTCCTCCTCTCCTTCTTCGACCTACAGTAGCCCAGTTTCCACTGGTACCCTGTAGGTTACTGACACCAATGGCGGTTGTCGGGCCCCGACCGATCTGGTATGAAATTTTTAGGTTCGATTCGCATACTTGGTTTTGGCAAAAGTTTTACGCCGGATGCCCGACCTGACGCAACCCTCTGCATTTATCCGGGCTTTGGGACCGGCTCAGGGAGACACTGGCCTTTGCCCCGCCGACTCTGGCTCCAGGAGACACTGGCCTGTGGCGCCCTGAGGCTGCATTAAATGTAGTTCATATAGCAAAAGTGTATAAACATTTTAATAGCGACATACAGAGAGTCAGCAATACAGTCTTAGTGCAGAGCAGGCCAGCAGTCAGCCGTCATTACGCAATCTATGTTGAGGCTCAACAGACAGCCTCACCGCACGTTTCTTCTCAGTATTTGCACAGTAAATGTGAAAATCCAGTGATTTTGAATTTTAAAAAAAATCTTGAACTGGTGAAGTAAAATGAAAAAGACCTTTATACTGTAGTGCAAATCACTGATTAATATAACCATTTAATTATTATTTTTTTTATTGTTTTACATTTTTTTTCTTTCCAAGATTGGCAAGTGAGGCACGGCCTCTCCTGCCTCCCCTGACGGCACGTCACTGATCTTATCTCATCTCATCTCAAAAGGACGGGGACAACAAACAAATAATACATAAAGACATGAAATAGGACAAAGACAACAACAAATAAAAAGAGAAATAGGTTCAAAACAACAACTCATATCATAGTTTATTTCAGCATAGACACATATTGACATTAATACACCTTGATGATCATTATCATTATTTCCGACACTGACGAAGCCTGCTGCTCACCTGTTCATCTTTACATCTTAGTATATCATCTGTACCCGGAAAAAAAGCGAATAAATCTATATGGACGCGAATCGATTGTTTTTTTTGGTCTCCATGGGTGGTCCGGTGGCCAACTTGTGACGAGTCCGTGGTGACAAGCGGGTTCAGACAGCGAACGACAGATGAATCCAGCTGGACATTTGCTCGCAGCCCAATGTTGACATAAACAAACAGTCTGGGCGTCGCTTCTGAAAGGAACTGTAAAATCTGTAGAGGTTCAAACAGGCCTATAATTAAAATAAAAGACTGAATGCTGCAATTACGGCCCCGTATTTTTGGAAATCTTGTGTTTGCTCCCAGTGACGAGCAGAAGTATCAAGAGTTGTGATTATACCGGCAGCGATGTGTAATGGATCACAGGCATCGGTCGATCTGAGCGATGGCGCCGCAGCCGAGGTCAGGCGCGCCGGCTGGCGGTTTATTCATCAAACGGGGGGATTTGAAAGCAGTTAGTCCAGACTCTTCTCTGAATTCCTCTCCCAGCGCACACACACACACACACACACACGTCTCCACACACATGGATGCCATTGCTGCTTTATTATTAGCCACATATGTGGCTATCAGTCAAAATATAATCGACCATTAAGGATGGGCTGGTTGCTTGATCAACCGACGGTAAACAGACAGACACACACACACACACACACACACACACACACACACACACACACACACACACACACACACCCGCCCTTTTGTGAGATTTTGTTTTTTTT
>CAAKHD010013666.1:65381-78450 GCA_901007705.1 Fistularia tabacaria | reverse complement strand
CGTGTGCTCTTCCGATCTTCCTTATGCCTGGCAGTTCCGACCCCAGCATCTTTCTACCAGTACATGCACTATCCCTCCCCTGTACATGACCATTCCATCTCAGTCTGGCTTCTCTGACATACAAAAAAAAAAAAACAGGCACGGACCGATCAGCAGATTTCACGTACTTGTTCGGTGTGTTTGTCAGAGAATCTCTGCGTACTCACCTCGATCCACCTCTGCGCTTCCAGATAGGCCTGGTCGCAGCTGACTGAGGACTGTTCACGCCACTCCATCACGCACGCTCGGCGTCCAGGCGCGGTCTGAGCTGCTCCTGCCTGTGTGCGCATTTGAAGTCCGGTGGCACAAAATGTGGGCCAGTTCAAACAAACACACGCACATACTCTCGCGCGCGCACGTAGGGTCGCGCTTCAGACACAGGTGCTCATTCATAAAATATGTCCCCTATTGTTCTTTTCACAGTGGAATCAAGGTGTAGCAGTAATGTAATCCTTTGTGTCACCCTGTTACCTGTTCTTCCGTTCGACATACCTGTGTTAATTTACCTGTTGTTCACAAGATCCGGTCGGTTGATCAGGTCGGTTTCAAGTGTGGGTCCGTGATTTTCTCGCCTGATGGAAGGGCTGAGAGACTTCCCGAGGAAAGGCTCGTGGAGTCGGGTCCTTGTTGCAGAGTGGGTGTCGGTGAAGCTCCTTGCGTCCCGAGCTGTGGGCTACAACGATGAACTTCTGGCCCGATCCATGAGCAGCAACATTCGTGGAGGGGGGGAACTCTAAAATAATATCCAGGACTTAAAGGCTGCGAAGTGTGGAGTCTATCATTGTTTCAAGTTCACCAGTGTCCACTACACACACCTTCTCAAATGTTGAAGAAAGTTCCGAGGCTCCCCACTGGCAGCTTTTAACTTCGAACACACATCGTCCCCGTGGCGGCACCTAGCGGACTGCAATACGCGTCAAGCCCCGAGGTATAAAAACGGGCCCAAAATGAAAATACTATTTCTTTCATATAAAATTCCAATGTCATTCATTGACCTAAGTGAATCTTATTTTGATATTTCTATGTATTTTCAATCTCTATGGTTGAGGATTCAGACTATATTGAATTCTTAAAATTGTTCAAGATGAACTACCTGTAAGGCGTTAAGAGATCCATCACTCTTTATTGCTTCGACCAAACACAGTTCAGGGAAGTCAAAGGATCAACACTGAATAAATCTAACTTCCTATGCTTACAGCAGATCTACTTTTGAGGGGTGTACGATTTAAAGCAGACAGAGATCTGAGTTCTGAGATCTGATCTGAGTTCCTTCTATTATAAAAAGAAAAAAAGTTGGGGGGTTACAGTTTAACTGGACAGAATTGCAGGCAATTTATGACAATTTTTTACAAAAGTCCACTTACCACACGCAGAGAATAACCTATTAAATTTGATCTGTCACAGATTTGGTTAAAGTGCAATGAAAGAAACATGGGTTTTGCAAAAGCTCAAGAAGCAGTCTATCACCCCCCCAGGACATTGTTTTTTAACAAGCCTGTGATCCAATTTTTTTATGCTGTATGGACATTTCGTGCAATTAGGGTGTTGTTTTACCTTGGAATATACAACCAATGTTATGAAGAAAAAAAATACATATAGTCTCTGATGCCTTTTTTGTTCTGACAGATTAATTGTGGGAGAGATTCCATGAACAGGACTGACCTAAAGTTCTAAAATGTATGCAGTTAATAGGTTGTTTTTTCCAAGTTATAATCGAGTGTACTTTCTGCATATCATGTGAGGCAGATCACTGCAAATCTTCAGGTAACTGTATGATTCTTATTGTGTTTGGAATACCGTATACTGAATGAACAGGATGGTCATTGAGCATTATGGACATGAAAATGTGGAAAATTCCAAAAACCAAATCAAACCGCTTATTTGAAAAGGCTTTCGCTAAAGATAAAAACTAGTTTTTATGAGTAGATTTGATATTCGAAGATAAGTTTTCCTGAAATGAAAAACAAATTCCTCAATTACTTCTTGATTTTTAAAATAGTTTCAGTAATTTTATTGAATGGATTCTCAATTTACAAAGTCTGTGGAAATAGCTGGCAAATGACGTGCCAGCTACTTCCAACTACTCACCGAGGCCATGGGAATCTAGGCAGCCACAGAAACACCTTTAAAGAATTGTCAGTTCAGTCATTTCCAAAATTGCATTTCTCGTACCATGTTGTTATCCACAATATCTTTAAATTTCTCTTAAGTAGGCCCGATTCTGTTGAACATAAGAAGGTGTCTACTTTTAGCAAGTACTTTAACAGTTTACACTTCAAGGATCCACATCATGACTGTTTTGATACATCTGCATTTATTCAACACATTTTCCAATTCCTATTACAAAAAAAGAAACATAGGCACCTTCCACAAGGACGTTTCTGTCTTATATTTATCCTTAATTATAGGACTCATAACTTATTGAAATGCATTTTTTCCAACATCAGTAATTCACACAATACCAATGGGCCCATTAGCTTTCAAAGCTATGATCCCAAACTTTCTACTGTTGATGCCGACCTGGTGGGTAGATTCGAGGAGGAGGTGGGTGGGGGGATCAAGTGTCAATCAAACCCACAAAAATATAGATAGTGAGTTTCCATTGTGATATAAGATTGTGCCTAATTTCATTAATTTGAAGCTGAACTTGCCACACAAACATGTAAGATCAGTATCTATGCAGTATGACTGATCTCTGTATAGTTATTCAAAGCGTTCCAGCATTGGGACTATTCTGATCACACTACTAATTTATCTGCACCACAACACCCTTGAGTTCCAAAGAATTGCAGCCAACAAGCAACAGATAACAAAAGTGGGCTCAGAATGACATCCTTGAATTTTGAATCTTTGCCCCAAATTGTTGGGAAAAAAAAAGAACAATCGAATAAAGTGAGCACTTTCATGTTTGGCAGCCATCTGTCTTGGATCATGAGGGGCATGCCTCAGTCTGAAACTTTGGAGAGAGTGATGATGGTGAAACGGACCTCGTGGGGATCCTGAGCCATGAAGATCTTACAAACTCCTACCGCATCCTGCACCACCATCCAACACAGAGGGGAAATGAATTACAGCTCTGCGGATACGATTAGGACAATAGCTCTTTTTTATTCTTTGTCTTCTTACCTCGAGGAACGTCTCCACTGAGGTTTTTCCATGAATAATAGGGAAAGGCTTCCGACCATCTGGGTTTGTGAAAGACATTTTAAATCAAGTTTTCAATATCTTTCAAATTTGAAGCCTGTCAACCACTGAATGAGAACAAATTACAACGTGACAATCAGAAATATATCAGAAAAGGCTCCTTACCCAGCTCATATAACTGTCCTCCAACATTCACAAATGCTATAAAATGAAGATTTACTTTCTCATCTAAGCCTGGGGCCTGAGATGGACAAAACACAAACAAAAAAAGTTCACCACACGTCTTTCAGTTGTACAGTACATACTTAGTGATCTGTCAGGGAGAATATCAAACCTCAGTCTGTCCCTCCTGTGCACTGGATTCATGTATGACACGTATACTCTGAAACAGAGCAGGGAAAAGGTTACTGAGTGCTTAAAGCTGCAGGCATCCATTCATTATTTGATTTGCAACTAGTGCAGATCATTCTATTCAAGACAATGCACTACACTGTACAGTAAATATCAAAGTCTCTCAAGAAAACACATGATCCCCCCCAATGTATAAAGCTTTACTGTTTAATCTACTCCAACCTCGTCTTGCTCCAAGAAGGAAGCCCTCTCCTCTGGGGTCATTTTAGATGTTCGTATAAGAAATGTCTTGAGGGGAGAATCGGACTCTAGAGAACAAGAACAAAATGCATTTGATTATAAAGACACAATTATAACAATTAAAAAATATTGCTGACAGACAATGATCGAGGTGAACAAGTCACCATTTTGAGTATTTTATAATTTATAGAACTCGCTTTCAATTAAATATACAGCACAACATCAGCGAAATTTACCCACTATATTTAACAAATCATGGATGAGCCATGAGCAGAATTCAGTCACTGCACCAGGGGAGCAGTGTCTTGCTCGACAGGCTCGGAGGAGAGCAATACTGCATGTAAAAAGAAAGGCCACATCAAAACTTTGGATGAACAATAAATACCTGTAGCTGTGATTCAATTAACTGTATTACGACAACAAAACAGCTCATGTTTCATAAATAATAAAACCCAAGAGTTAATGGCAATGATTTTGTATCAGTTCACAATATTTTTACTGATCACTCATTATCCAGTTGCGAGTTAAGGGTCAGAAAACGGCACTCGCTTCCAAATAGGCTCTTGGAATGCCGCCTCACCAAACTCCAGGTGTGCCACGTTGTTGGCCACTGCGTGAATCAATCCTATTGTTCCACAGGCATTTCCAATCGTTTGCTTCATGAAATAGATGTCAGGAGAGATCTGTTGCTTATCTTTCAGTCTTTCCTCCTCCTCTTGCTTAAAGGCTTCGTACTGGACAGGAGATGGGACATAGGGGCATAAGAATTTACATGAGAACACCACCTTGAGTGATAGAAGAGATATTCAGAAATATAGACAAATTGCAGAGAAAAAAATATAAAAATAATGGAAGCAGCAGGATGCTATTAATCCTGTCCAAATGGGGGAATTTCTTGAAGATGAGTTTTGGTCTCCCCATTACAATTCCAGTGACTTGCAACACTGAAAAGTTTCTGATGACTCATGTTTGCCAAATTTAAGAATTTCATGCCACTGTTTGCAAAGTACTGGGGTCTACATGTATGAATAGTATTCCCGTGGGGGGAAAAAAGTACCTTTTCTGTAACAGGGAAGAGAAGTAGTACTGCACACACTGGTCTTGGTACCATGCTGAGAAGCTCAGGATCCAGTCCATATACATCTCCAAATTGCCAGGTTGGCCTCATGCCCAAAGAACTGACAAACTAAAAATTAGTAAACAATATCAAGTCACAAATCATTTGTATGTATCACAATGGGAAAAACAAACAAACAAACAAAATAATCACAACAAAGCAATAAAAAGCACATAGAAACAATGAACATATAAAAAAGGCATGACTCAATGGAACGTTAAAATGAAACAAACATGGAAATGAGACTCACAGCATGGTGTTAAGCCACCAATGTATGTATAGCATTGACAGCCGCTATGCAAGCTCGTAATTATTCAGTCCCTTAATATTACTCTATATTCACAGTATAATGCTAACCTATCTAGTATAGGACAATTCCACCTTTCAATGAAAGAATGTGTATTTCTCTAGTTTGTATACAAGATAACTGCAAAACTATTCAATGTGTGTGAGAAGGTGAGAGCAGACCGGGGGAGGTAGAGCCATGCAATTGTTTATAGTTTGTTCTCGAGGAAAACAATCAATTGGACCAATAATACTGAAGGCTTTTCTTTATTACAAGCTACATCCCAGCTTCTTACCAACTATAAGTTTGGATACATGTCTTTTCCCATGACGTATAGCAAACACTTCTCTCTTTCTTCGTCTGTCTCTCGAGATAACTAGCCTGTGTTATTCTTTAATGTGACGCTGTATGTGGCATTGCTGCTGCCTGGGCCTGTTGCTCTTTGCATAGCAATTTATCACAGATTGATTTTGCAGAGCTGCTGCTGAATTCAATGAGCGGCAACCCACCTTTGTCATGACCTGAAATGAAAACATAAACACAAAGATTAGTGAAACTGCCAACCGGCAATCAAAGCCGCCGCATAGACTTTTGCTTTTGTTCTGTTTGCTAACCCTCAGCAAGCTAGTCCTCACATGTTGTTGAATGAATGACATGGCTAAAACAGATAATTTTGAGAATATGTTAGCGATACATACTTCTGGATTCGATTCCAGAGGTAGCCAGCGAGGGCATTCCATTTTAAAGTATCGTGAATTGTTACTTTTTGTCAGCGGAGAGATGAAACTTATTTTCCCCAAATCTTTCTGACAGCTGAGAGTCGCTTCCGCCTGAGAAGAGAACACTTGACGTTATAGGGGTACTTGGTTCTTTGTAATGAATAGGTTCACCAAAGTTTGGAATTAGCTCTTCCACATATACGTTTAATATGATTTTCCATGTATATACGTCGTTATGAAAACCATATTTATTTGTGATTTGGAGATTTGCCTGCTCAACAATGTTTTTTTCTAAAGCCAATTTACACGCGACTATTGTGACCATGGACCATTCCGGGGCGATTTCGGTTGAACATGTGTCCTTCATATACACTCGATGAACCAAGCTAGGTTAAGTTTAATTCTATTCCTGACCAGCCCAGCAATTACTCGGCGATGATTTAGAAACATGTTCGAAAAGTATCTCTGATAAAAAATAAACGATTTTTGTTTCATTTATGAACGTCATTCGGGGGCGCTGTTGTTCCACACGAGCGCTGCCCGTCGAGGCGTTCAGTAAACAAAGATGGTAAAATAGGAGAGATATCATTACAGTTTCCCAGTTAGCAAAATCGTAAGTTTTCTGTACAAACTTTGAACATAATCGCTTCAACTCATATACAATTATTTTTCACCACAAAGGTTAATGTTAGCCTTTAGACTTTAAGACTCACTCATTATGAGTTTCGCGGCTTGGACTTAGCTTTGCAAATGTTTACAAATCTCGCCTATGAGAATATCTCTGTCAACCCGGCAATGATTCCATCGTCGTGAGAAGATGCCAGCAGCACAACAGTCTTATGGTGGGTTTTGACTGAAAGCGTGATGTTATTTTCAATTGTCAGCCAATTGGATCTTCACATTGTTGCTTGCTATCGTTGTTAAATGTGTTTATTTTGCGTAAACGTCATCATTTGCTTTTGCTCACCCGTTTTGCGAGCCGCATCTACCTCTGGTAGCGAATGTCAAACAGCCCAGCCTTACGTTAGACATAATGTCGATTAACATCTCGCTGTTTCTCTTTAAATGTACTAAAATTTGTAATAATGGTTTTAAATTTGACTCTTCTTAGTAGTCAGATGGTCATAAGTGAAAAAAGAAAACCGCTGACTACAAGCAGATTATTGAAAATGGGGTCAGACGAAGAGAATGGAATCGACACGTCTCATGTCATTTCTGTATTTTAGGTATAAACAAAGTTGAGGACAACATTTGCAGGCTAACGCCAGATCTGTTAGCCGAATGTGTGAGTATTTTGTACTACTAAATGTCAATATTAACACGCAATTTATAAAAGCAGCCGTTTTTGCAGATGGCATTGATGCAAAGCCCATGGTGTATTGTTTAAGTTTTGAAAGCGCCCTGTTCAGGCACAGTTTTGTATTTTCATCAGTTGGGGGTGTTCATCCGTTCAGTTTTAATGAATTATTAGTGTAAGTTACAGTCCCTCACTTGCAGTTGTTATTTTCTAGACTTGTAAGAATTCTTTATTCTTTTAAGGGTCCAATGTAAGCTGTGAATGCAATGTAAATGTGTTGTTGTACGGTCCCGGTATTACTTTATATTCTTACATCTTATAATCTTCACAGTGCCAGCCCATTCTAAATTATCTCTGTGGGCAGACCAGAGGAGTCGATTCAGCTGAAATTTCTAACGTGAGCAAATACTTCCTTCTTTTAGTCTAACTTGAAATCTGTCTGCCCAAGTGCATCTTTCATGATTTTTTTTCTTTTCTTGGTAGATATTTCAGAGAGCTGGAATCAGACTCAACCATGAAGCTCTTCAGAATATGATAAGATTTCTTTTGTTAACATTCAGGTACATTTTGAATTTATACACCGTATATATTTTCTATTATGACTAAATATATTCCGGAAAAAAATTCTCAATTGCTGTCAGCATTCGTATCTTATCCTCCCATAATGTAAATCTGGGCATGCAGTAAAAAGGACATTGCTGTTACACTGCTAAATGCTAAGATGTTTAATGACAGGTCAGCTGGGAAGAGCAACATCACTGGAGATGACTTGGTGTCAAAGCTAGAAGAAGGCAGCAACAAGTGGACCAGGGCATCCCTCCAGGTGCTTCACAGGTTGTGGAGTGAACATGGTGCATCGGTTCACACTCATCAGGAGGCCCAGGACATGCTCAGCATTGGTCAGGTATGTCAGAATAATGCATAGAAACAACCTGATTCATTCTCAGTCTTGGTGGCATGTGTGACCTTACTGTGCTGGTGTTTTTCTGCGTCACTCCAGTTGGTGGAATTGCAGTGGAAGCTTGGCCTGTCGGTGAGCTCAGACACCTTTCGCTCCCTAAACTCCCCTTTTGTGACTCTGATGCTGAAGATCGCCGAGCCTTCTGGGCAGATCAGTCAGAGATCATTCGAAATGACTGTTCCACAATTTCAGGTTTGTGCATGGTGTTATAAGTGATGCACTAGAGCTGATTCACACAATTTATCACTTGCTTTTTTTAATGGGAGTCTCTTACCATGCAGAACTTTCACAAGGAGATCAAGGAAATGGCTGCAGTAATGGAGACT
This sequence comes from Fistularia tabacaria, assembly GCA_901007705.1. Lineage (NCBI taxonomy): Eukaryota > Metazoa > Chordata > Actinopteri > Syngnathiformes > Fistulariidae > Fistularia > Fistularia tabacaria. The sequence goes on along the minus strand of CAAKHD010013666.1, from coordinate 69,970 downwards.
GTATAGTGGGAACAAGAACACTTTGGTTCTTGACAAGAGAGTTGTCAACGAGCCCAGGGAGGAATAACTTCAACCCAGTGTTTATCTCCTGGCTATTCATGACAACTGCTCTTCAACAGGTCATCCGCTTGTACTCGGTTTACTCTCAGGACCCCTGTCTTTACATTTTTTCTTTCAAGCAGTACCAGAAAAATAGTTCAATGATGAAGACACCTTATGCTGCTGTTTTTCATTGGAATTACATATGGCCAATCTAGGCTCAATAGTTCTATAAATGGCTAAGATGACAATATTTTGTCCATTATTAAGTGTGGAAAATGTGTCATGTAAATTTTGTTCAATAAAGTCTGTAATGCTTGTGGTTTTGTTTTATAATGGGGAGTTATTGTAATTCTTCTTCTTCTTTTCCTTTCGGCTTTTCCCTTTTTAGGGGTCGCCACAGCGAATAAACCTCCTCCATCTAACCCTTCTCTCTGTATCCTCCTCTCTCACACCAACTACCTTCATATCTTCTCTCACTACGTCCATAAATCTCCTCTTCGGTCTCCTTCTAGACTTCCTGCCTGGCATCTCCAATTCCAGCATCCATCTACCAATATAGTCCCTATCCCTCCTCTGTACATGGCCGAACCATCTCAGTCTGGCTTCTCTGACCTTCTCTCAAAAATCTCTAACATGAGCTGTCCCCCTGATGGACTAATTTCTGATCCTATCCATCCTGGTCACTCCTAAAGAGAACCTCAACATCTTCATTTCTGCTACCTCCAGCTCTGGCTCCTGTCTTTTGTTCAGTGCCACTGTCTCCAAACCATACAGCATTGCTGGTCTCACCACTGCTTTGTAAACATTTCCTTTCATTCTAGATGAAATTCTTCTATCACAAAGAACCCCTGAAACTTTTCTCCACCCATTCCAACCTGCTTGAACCCTTTTCTTAACCTCTTTTCCACACTCTCCGTTGCTCTGGACTGTTGACCCTAAGTACCTGAAATGCTCCAACTTCTTGATCTCCACTCCCTGCAACCTCACCGTTCCACCCGGGTTCCTCTCATTCACATACATATATTCTGTCTTGCTGTGACTAACCTTCATTCCTCTCCTTTCTAGAGCAAACCTCCACCTCTCAAGATTTTCCTCAACCTGTTCCCTGCTCTCACCACAAATCACAATATAATCTGCAAACATCATGGTCCATGGATATTCCTGTCTAACCTCATCTGTCAGCCTGTCCATCACCACTGCAAACAAGAAGGGGCTCAGAGCTGATCCCTGATGAAGTCCCACCCTCACCTTGAACTTCTCTGTTTCACCTACAGCACACTTCACCACTGTCTCACAACCAGCATACATGTCCTGGACCAGTCTAACATACTTCTCTGTTACTCCAGACTTCCTCATACAATACCAGAGTTCCTCTCTCAGCACCCTGTCACGTGCTTTTTCTAGGTCTACAAAAGTGCAATGCAGCTCCCTCTTACCTTCTCTGTACTTCTCTATTAGCATTCTCAAAGCAAATACTGCATCTGTACTCTTTCTAGGCATGAAGCCATACTGCTGCTCACAAATACTGACTTCTGCTCTCAGTCTAGTTTCCACTACTCTCTCCCATTACTTCATTGTATGGCTCATCAACTTTGTCCCCCTATAGTTACTGCCATTCTGCACATCCCCCTAATTCTCAACAATGGGCACCATCACACTTCTTCTCCACTCTTCAGGCATCTTTTCTTTCTCTAAGATCCTGTTGAATAATATAGCCAGAAAATCTCTCCGAGACACTTCCATACCTCCACAGGTATATCATCTGGACCAACTGCCTTTCCATTCTTCATCCTCTTCAATGCCCTCCTCACTTCACTTTTACTAATCTCTGCTACTCTGTGGTCTACAATAGTCACCTCTTCTTCCCTTCCCTCTCTTTCATTTTCCTCATTCATCAACTCTTCAAAGTACTCTTTCCATCTTCCCATCACTCTTCTAGCATCTGTCAATACATTTCCCTCTCTATCCTTAATCACCCGGACCTTCTGTACTTCCTTTCCATCTCTATCTCTCTGTTTTGGAAAACCTGTATAAATCATTCTCTCCCTCCTTACCGTCCAACCGAGCATACAAGTCATCGTATGCCCTTTGTTTTGCCTTTGCTACCTCTATCTTTACTTCACGCTGCATCTTCTGATACTCTTGTCTGTTCTCTTCAGTCCCCTCAGTGTCCCACTTCTTCTTTGCTAACCATTTTCTCTGGATACATTCTTGCACTTTCTCATTCCACCGCCAGGTCTCCTTATCTACTTTCCATCCAGTCGACACACCGAGTACTCTCCGACTTGTCTCCCTGATCACAATAGCTGTAGTGGTCCAGTCATCTGGTAGTTCTCCCTGACCACCAAGAGCCTTTCTCATCTCCTCCCTGAAAACCATACAGTACTCCTCCCCTTTCAGCTTCCACCACTTTGTTCTCTGCTCTGCCTTTGTCTTCTTCATCTTCCTTGTCACCAGAGTCATCCTACAAACCACCACACTCTCATCTACCACTGCTTTGCAGCCACTGATCTCTTTCAGATGACCTCGTCTATACAAGATGTAGTCTACCTGCGTGCTCCTACCTCTGCTCTTATAGGTTACCCTATGTTCCTGTGTTTTCTGGAAAAAAGTATTCACAACACCCATTTCCATCTTTTTTGCAAAGTCTACCACCATTTGTTCCTCTGCATTCCTATCCTGGATACCAAACCTGCCCATCCCTTCTTCATCACCTCTATTTCCTGCACCAACATGTCCATTGAAGTCTGCCCCAATGACCACTCTCTCATTTCTGGGGAGATTCTGCATCAATTCATCTAGCTCATTTCAGAACATATCCATCTCCTCTAACTCACATCCCACCTGTGGGGTATAGCCACTAACAACATTGTGCATCACACCTTCAATTTCTAGTTTCAGGCTCATAAGTCTATCTGACATTCTTTTCACCTCCAGAACATTCCTAACAAACTCCTCCTTCAAGATAACTCCTACTCCATTTCTCTTCCTGTCAGTACCATGATAGTACAACTTAAAACCTGCTCCCAGGCTTCGAGCCTTACTACCTTCCCATCTGGTCTCCTGGACACACAGTATATCCACCTTCCTTCTCTGCATCATGTCAACCAACTCTACTTTTTCCTGTCATCGTCCCAACATTCAAAGTCCCTACTCTCAGTTCCAGACTCTTGCCTTTCCTCCCCTCTCTCTGCTTCCGAACACACCTTCCTCCTCTCCTTCTTCGACCCACAGTAGCCCAATTTCCACTGGTACCCTGTCGGTTATCGGCACCAATGGCGGTCGTTGTTAACCCGGGCCTCTACCGATCCGGTATGAAATTTTTTAGGTTTGATTCGCATATTTGGTTTTGGCAAAAGTTTTACGCCGGATCCCCTTCCAGACGCAACCCTCTGCATTTATCCGGGCTTTGGACCGGCTCAGGGAGACACTGGCCTGTGCCCCCCCGAGTCCGGCTCCAGGAGACACCGGCCTTTGCCACCCTGTGGAGTTATTGTAATATAGTTTGCTAATTGCTTTTTAATTTTTATTTTCTTTGTGGGGAAAAAACAAAAAAAGTTTGTCGAAACACTTAAAATCAGTCAGTGATTTTGGAGTGTCTTTTTCTTTCTAACAAACGTGTACATGTAGAAGTAATATATTACATTTATTTTCCTTGTTTCAATGTGATGCCTCAAGAGTTCAAGAAATTATAAGCTGGTCTTAAACTCATTTTCTCAGTTTTATTGTAAGAAGTGCATTTAAGTCCTATTAATTCCAAAATACAAATACAATACAATATACAATACAAAATAAGATACCAGCAGTGCATCAAAGAAATTGTACTTTGTTTTGTAGATGCATATCAAAAATCCTTTAGTTGTAGTTTTTGAATTCTGACAAGCTTTTAGCAGTTGCAAAGTTAGTTTTCTTAGCGACTTCCCTTGAATAACTCAAAAGGTCACAAGTAAAAGGGGGGCAAAAAACACCAGACAAAAATGAGCACTTTGTCCTCTAGTCCTTCCCTAAAATTGCATCCGATTACAACTATGAGCAAGAAATTTCTTTAATTTGATTTGCACAATCGGAAAACGTTCATACTACATAAGCCAACTAACACTTGAGGTCAGCATATTTGTGTCCTCTGACGGTGATGGGGAGGCGCTGAGATCCTCTGCAGCGCTCAAGTGACTGCCGAGGCTTTAGGTTGCATGTGGCACGGCCTCCTATTTTTTGGGAATAGTGTGAGCCGTCGGTTTGAGTGCATTCGGTGGGTGGGAACTCCAGCGGCGGGTAAAATGACCAGATGTAATGTCCTCGACGATTCGGCCATTTTTTTTTCCCTTCCCTTCGATGAAGTGTCTTGCTACTCCCAATGTGCTGCAGCAGCTTTAGAGCTGTCAGCTTTACCCCCCCCCCTCCCGCCACCCCCGTCAGTGAGAACACCGTGGGCGTGGGGAAGCGTTGTCCCTTTCACGTTTGCAGAGATCCTCCGCCCTGCCCACTTCCCCAGCACATGGGATGGTTTGGGCGGGTCTTCGGAGTAGCACGGCCGCTCCTCCTCCAAG
>CAAKHD010013666.1:52850-65361 GCA_901007705.1 Fistularia tabacaria | reverse complement strand
CCCAGTGTGGGGGGTTTTTCCTCCCCCCCCGTGGGGCGCGGTGGTTGTGGGCTGCCTCCTTTCCCCCCCCCCCCCCCCCCCCTCCCGCCACCCCCGTCAGTGAGAACACCGTGGGCGTGGGGAAGCGTTGTCCCTTTCACGTTTGCAGAGATCCTCCGCCCTGCCCACTTCCCCAGCACATGGGATGGTTTGGGCGGGTCTTCGGAGTCGCACGGCCGCTCCTCCTCCAAGACGCTGCCTGCTCGTGGAAGAAAGGAGCCTTGTCAAGGGAGACAGATCTAAACAACAAAATAAAGAAAGACAACCAAGCATCGGTATATCTACGTTAGTGAGTGCTGAGGCTCCCAGCCCATAGGAGAGACATGCATTAATGCGCAAAGAAATATAAAGAAATCTGGTTTGTTTGTACCGGAGAGCCACGTTTCCCAGCCTTTGACTGCGAGCCAGATCAAACAGGACGAACCGGGTAGGGAGGTAAGCTTGGAATTCATGATCGGACTCGTAAGGCTGTTCTAGAAGCCCGTTCAGGCGGGTCGGGCACAAGAACTTGTTAAAAATAACACTCTCTCCGGGGGACGCGGAAATGCAAACTGCAGAGTAGAGACTTTCTACAGCAGACGGCATGGAGGCTCCAGATGGGATGGAGAACTGTCCTCCCAGGTCGGACGGGAGGTTCAGCCTGAGTTACATCGGCTGGTCCTCGCTGGACAGGCGGACCACCCTGCCCATGCTGCCGTGGCTGGTGGCGGAGATCCGGAGGAGGAGTGAAAGGGGCGAGAGCTGCCCGGCGGCGCAGCCCCGGGACGTCCAGCTGGTACTCAACCCGCCTTTCGTCCGATGCGTCCCCTCCGGCAACAGCAACTCCTCCATCTTCATCTTCGAGCACAAAGCCCAGCTCATCTCCAGGTTCATCCACAACAGCAATGACCTCACCTACTTCGCCTATCTGCTCCGCGGGCAGCCCGACAACCCCGAGTCCGAGATGTCCTGTCACGTCTTCAAGGCCCACGACCCCAACCAGGTACCAACCAGGTTCAGAGTGTGCGGCCAGCTTGCGTGGCCCTGCGATTCATGTGGTCGGTGCACATCGCATCGAGAGACCGCATGGGGAAGAAGAAAAAAGAAACATACAAACAAACAGATTTTATAAGAATTTAGGCCGAGAATCATTCAAATCACGTTATTACACCGCTATTACCTCGGGCTTTTTTTGTGGTGAGGTTTCATTGGTACTAACCAGAAAACCCTCTGTCCGAATATATAGAGCTCTCATGGAAGAAATATGGTGCTTGACGTCACTAATATGTGTAGAAGAACTTTTCTTTTTTTTTTATTTTGAAAAACAAAGCAATATCACTAAATCTCTCAGTCACTAGATTAGAGAAAGCCCAAACATGTTTTGGTATTAAGTATTTAGGTCACCAGTTAGTAGGGATGATAAACCGAGCAGTAATTTTTTTTTTCAGTAAAAGGTTATCCATCGATGCCTTTCTTTCAAGGAAATCTCACATCTCTGTAGTTTGACAACAACTCTCCAGTACCAACATGGAGTAAGGAAGTTTGCATGCTGATCAGCACGTTGCTCTTGTGCAATAACCTCTAGAGTGGTAAGCTCTCAAAAGCCAGGAACATTGAGGTCACTGCAAGGCACTGCGAGGCAGACCACTGACTTTAGCTGAAACTTAGGTTGTGGTTGTTTTTTTTCAGACACGACTGTTTGTTTGTGTTGTGTGCTCGTGTCAACTGCAACCGCTTATTATTAGTCTTTGGGTTTTAATCCATGATGTGTGGCTTTTCCACGTGCTGCCCGATACTTGTCCGCACTCTTTTTGTTTTGCTGGCGACTTTGGAAAACTTCTCTGATATTATTGACGTGTCCACAGCCCTGCTCACGTTTGGGCTTGACATGTACCTGAGTTGTATCAAGTATCGTGTGGTATGTGTGTGCGTGGCACGAGCAGGATGTTTGTCAGCTGGCCAAAGACAGTAGAGCAAGTTTCAGGCAGACGCAGAAGTCTTTCCCTGAAACCAGATGTTGTTGTACGACTGCATTTGAAATATTGTCAAATTTGTAGTACGGTCAAGTGCATTTGTCAAACATCTTGTTTGTTTTTGTCGAGACACATCCACTGCAGGGATGTCTGATTTTCTCCAGGTCCAATGGAAAAAGTGCTTGTTTTATTAAGACTCTAGCAAGAATGTACATAGTTCTTTATTTCCAGCAAACATGACTTGCAAAACAACTTTTGATTTCAAGTAAAATCACATGTCATATTGCCTTATCTGCCAAAATGATTTATTCAGCCTTTGCATCTGATAAAGAGTCATCTTGAACATCCATCCGTCAGCATTGTTGCGCAACTGTAACTAGTTTGTCAGCCACAGCAACAGCAACATGTGGATGGTGGAGTGAATGGTTTGTTCTCACAGAAGTCTTTAGCTATTACGTGTCACCTTGTTACGGTTACTCTCTGATTTAACTGTTTGAAAGTTATTTTGTTTTTCATAACGCAAGGGCTTGCCCTTATGCCGTTGTGCATTACTATGCTAGTGTGGGTTTTCTATACATGGCAGCTGAGTTTGAAGACATGATAAAATGTTATTTTGGGAGGACATGCATGCTTGCAAATCTATTCTTAGCTGCATTTGTGGCATGAGTACAAGCTGGAGGGAGGACCACCACCATCTACTGACATGTGAAAGTTTCAAATGAGATGGTCCTTGCAGTTTCTTGTCGGGCAGTGTGGCGTAATCATATTACACGCAGTTCTTTCAATTTTGTGTGCATGCACGTGTCTATGTTTGTGTGTTTGGAGTGGGATGGCTCAAGCTTTACATAAGAGATTGAACACGACACATAAACGCATTGTTCATTTCCTTGAAGTGAAAACCACTTCAGTCCTCATCCTGCAAATTGTCAACGTATGCGAACTCGCAGCGATGCATTTTATACGGACTCAGGTCATGTTTCTGGAATTCTCGTCATTAATTGATGTTGCAGAATATATATGTATATGCAATATATATTTAATAGTAACAGTGAGTGGGGTAAAGCGTGCGCAATTGTTTATTTTAAAACCCCTAACCACAGTGAATGTTGGACACTAACTTCTGTCCTTATTAAGAGTTACATTGCAGCTCCCCCATAATTAACTCTCCAACTGTATTTGTTGTGTTATCACCTCAGTTGCAGACAGCGTGGCCCTGCACTATGTAATCACAGGCATATGTATTGCAGCTCTGTTTTGACGTGGAACCACTCCACAGAAACTCCCTTACTGGTCTGACTGTTCAACTATCAGTGAAACATTGCACCCCGTGGCACTGACACACACTCAAGAGATGAGACAAGATCTTCGAAAGCATTTCCTTCACACTTAGCCAAGAGAAAAATTTGATTTGATACATTTTTATTTTTACATATGTGTTGTTGCTGTGAATGAGGAACTGCAGAAAAATCTGGTATTGGCTTCCGTTATCTACATTGTCCTAAGTAGGGTTGGTGTTTTGATATTTTCGAAACTTGTTATTATATATCTGCTTCTCCGTATTTCATTACACAATCCACATGCCAAAAAATGTAACACATGAGAGGAAGATTTTTCCCTTACTTCCTAACTTGAATGTATCTTGTTCTCCTAGAGCCCAGAACAAATATCGCAGTTTTTTCTACATGGCTCACATGTGTACACCTGTGGTAGGTAGAGCGATAATCACTCTTTGTTTCTCAGTGGTAGTGCACCATTTTTCATGCCTAAGTCTTCCTCTCCCTTTTTTGCATAAGTCAGGTACTCAAAGCTTGATAAGGTTGTTTAGTCACACCTGCAGGAACAAGTTTTTTTTCTTTTCTTTTTGAGACACACATATAAGAAATGGAAGGACATGCATATCTGGCTGCTTTATTTGTCTGCCTTCATTCACATTCTGACTTTTGGCTGCAGTCCCACTGAATGTGAAGGTGACATGTGTTGTTTTTAGTTAGGATATGAACTGCTGTGCCCAGTTTGTCCTCAGGCAGATGGAAAAGCACTGGGAGGATGTCATTACTGTACTGAGGTGCAGCACACACGTGGCAACAGCGAAGTCCTTATGGAGCCAAACCTTTTCAAAGTCTTTCCTCCCCATGAACAAAGACAGGCAATAGTACAGAGGCAGCAGAATATTTCCATGCGCTTGAATTCATAGTAAAGGAGTACAAAGTAGATGTCAGTATTTTAGGTATCTAGTAGGTTGAGCAGTAGTGATGTTTGGAGCACCAAAGCAGCCCAGGTTAATGAAAAAAACCAAGAAGTCACAGAGTAAGGACAATTGATAAAAAGTTAAACACATAGTTAAATGTACAAGTAACATCAGTAAGTCACAATTTAATATGTCAACCTTTTTTTGTTCATTGTTTGTAGTTTTTATTTATTATTTTATTTTTCAGCAGTCATTAGCTCCCTGTTTTGGCTTGGCCAGGTTTTTGTCATCAACAACTTGCATTTATCCCTCTTAAAGCTAGATATACGAAAGCTATGAATTGAAGAGCTTTGAAATGACTATAACTTCGTCATATATTTTTTACAGTTGTGACCATTATTGTAATCCCCCCCCCCCAAACCCGAATTGGGGAACCAGCATTGCAATTCAAAATACGGGCGCTTTTCATTTGGGCACCTGACAGTGCTGTCATAATCCCATTAGGATTATAATACCCCCTCCGGCCACTACAGCAATGTTTACCATGCACATGAAGTTATTTTTACTGTGCACTCACATCAAAAGCTTTCTGAGCCACTGTGGCTGCTGGCATTGCCCTGCCAACATCTGCAGGGGGCAGGATGTTCAAGCAGCTCTGTGCGCTTGGGAACACAAGCTCTGAGATGTGTTGTAAGGCTGTTCAGCTGGCAGCCATGAAGGATGAAGGATGATACATGAATGAGTGTTTATGTTTAGTCAAATTCTGATAATTGAAATGCTTGTTGAGCACACAGGTTGCATTCGATTTTAGCCTTGACTGTTACATCACTGTAGCTGACTTTCTGAGGGGTTTCACTCCCATTGCTATGAATGGACAGGAACCCATATACTTCCTGGAGCACTTCTCAATCTGCAGTTTGTTGTTGCTTTTAATGTTGCCGCTGCTGCTAATTTACAACCAGGCAGACACCGGTCAGCGTAAACTGTTGCTCTGGGCTGTGTAAGTCTGCCACTTGTCGCTTTTTGTCAGTAGCATTCATTTAAAATGAATGAGGCTCCTTTTGCAGCTCAGTATTCACTAGATGTGAATGCAACTTTAGAATGATGTTATGATAACTTTGCTAGAATCCCCAAAGACTGAATGAATTAGTTCACCCTTCAGGTCAAGTGTGCCTTGACTGAAAGAATTGTGAGCTCCAGGGTAAAACCCCCTCAGCAAGCAGCAAGCAAAACACTTGGCTTGTCTTCCAAAGAGTAGTAGCAGTTATTTACAGACAAATAGTTTAAACTATACTGGCTCGGGAATGGTGCATGTCACTCAAGCGCAACAAACAGGTCGGCTCTAAATGAACCTCAGAAAATGATGGAAAATGGAGCTGCTGCTGCTGCTATTGCTCAATCTAAGTCCTACTGACACGGCATTTTCCTCAGAAAGAATGACATCATGCTACTGAGAAGTATAGTGTGAATTTAGCAGTTATTTATAAATTTACAGAATGAAATCCGTTAATGTATTACTTTAAATGTTTTCAATCAAAGATGCATCTGACTCAGCATAAGCAACAGTATTAAGGATAAGGTCAAAACATCCAGTCTGGCTTTGATTTGATTTTGTTTTATGAAAAACCTATATTCTTGAATGGACGGATAAGGGCAGATGTCTCTGATCCTTCAGACTCATTTCACCCATACCCTGTATTGACATAGTTATTAGCTCAGTGTGTGCGTGCGTGCTTTTGAGTGAGAATGAAATGAATGTGTTAAGACCTCACTATTTCCAGTGTGTTCACCCTAGTGTTGCTGATAAGAGCAACATAGCTTTATACCAGTTCTTGTCTGAGCAAATATTAAGGCCAGCTTTCGAGCGGGTCGACATCACATGCAATGAAGGCGCTCAGGACTGTAGCCCTAATCTTCTAGTTTGTTTTCTCCTAAGCTCCCAGCTTTGGCTGGCTGTAGGTGTTTGTATAGACAGGCTTTGGATAGTAACTGGAGTCACTGATAGTGTCTGACAGAACCACGCAATGACGAGTGAAATTATGTCATGAAAATCGGGTTCAAAAACACCTGGAGTCTTCAGGATCTATTTGATTCTATTAGTTTTTGTCCCCCCAGTGACCCTCTCCCTATGTGTCCCTGCCTCTCCCCCTGCTTTGTCTTGGCTGGAGTACAAATAATTAATCAGATCAAATGGTGCTCGGGCATCACCTTGCTCATGTATATTCTAGCATCTTCTTTGAATGTGAAGATGCCACTGTCATTTTTTTCCCTACATGTTACAGGACCTAATTGTGTAACAGAGCAGCTGCAGCCACCAAGGCCACTCAAATACCTTGACCTTGTATTGTCAACACCCTTTAGCAATGCAGAACTGCCTATCAAGAGAATGGTGTGTATTATATTCATCCATTGTTAAGTTGCAGTACAATGTTGTTGGCATACGTTTTGTCATTTTTTCCAAAGATATTTTTGATAGTTGCATCCAAAAATAAGCCCCTCTGAGAGTTGGAAACCCAGTTATTCCTCTGGTCACTTGAATGCGCACAATGGACCAGCTGCCTTGCTCTGTATCACTATTCAACCAGACACAGCTCAGTCTTTAAGTCAGCAGTTACTCAGAAAGATTTTAAGATTTCATGTGTGTTCACAGCTGTCTCCGGTTTAATGTAAAGCTTGAATAGATTTTGCCCATTTTCAATTTTTGATTTTTTTAAATCTTCTTGAATTTTTTTTATCATGTATTGCTGTCCTGAAAGTACTCAAGTGTACTTGGTGGTTGCTCTTGTTCAAGGCACTCTTGCTTTTTAGACAGATAAAGCATGGAGGCTGTCATTCGAAAAATTACTGTTTTTCAAGGATGTGGTGGCGCTGAGCTCAAAACTTCTCCTTTCACCAACTCAAAACTGTTAGCGTCCCAAGACAAAATAATAGTTTGGCCGCACCTTTCCAATACTTACATTTCTAAGTGTTGGCTTGAAAGGATATACTTTCTGTTTTTAACTAAGAATGCTGTGTCCTCTTTGGATTTATTATATTTTACTGTTTTTATGACACAGGGTGCCAAGGTTTTGAATATTTCACAAGTTAAGTAATGCAACTCAGCAGAGAAGAGATTGTCTATGTGAACTTTCAAAGCTCTGGCGTCATCGTGCCTTCTATTATGTCAAACGTACTATAGAGAAGGGGACTTTTCTGGCTCATCACTTGTCTGTCTTGTTTACCAGCCTGCGCTGGTTGAAATGTCCCACTTTATAAGCCTTGAGTGTGTTACTTGCTGCACACAGTGTAGTCTATTGTCAATTTTTCCATTGACCTATCAGTAATATCCAAATCACAGACACTGAAAATGATGGCATGATCAATTATCTGTTGCTAAAGTTTGACCTGTTTTTTTTTATGCAGTTTTTTCTCTGTCATTGTCCACATTGGCATTTTAACCCGTTGTTCTTGTGTGTTTTTAAAGGTACCTGAGGTTATCAGCAATATTCGCCAGTTATCCAAGTCAGCGCTAAAAGGGGACACCAAGCCCAGACAGGAGGCTGATGAGGCCTTCTACAACTCCCAGAAGTTTGAAGTGCTTTATTGTGGCAAGGTAGTGATGTGTACCTACATTTAACCAATCATAAATTCTCTCCTTTGACTTGGCCTCTGAATTTATGCCATTTAAGTTAAAAAAATCAGATATAATTCCAGGTGACTGTTGGGCACAAAAAGGCTCCATCCACCCTCATCGACGACTGCATCGATAAATTTCGCCAGCATGAGATCAAGCGCAAACGCCTGCTAAACTGCCAGCGAGGATCCACAGAGAGTGGCCCTGTGGATTTCATTATGGGGGAAGATCCGCTGTCTTCTTGCCTGAATGAGAGTATTGAGGAGCCAGAATGTACTGGAGTGGAGGTCTTATCTGGAGGCGGGGGTAAGAGCTGGTTGCAGACAGATTATCCTGAATCATTGCATTGAAATGATACATGATAGCACAGCTGTAGACTTAATAGACGGTCACAGCTGAAATAGTATTAGGCTTTGGGGTAGGTGTTCAAAAACACAATTTATTCCTAAAAGATTCATATCATATCCAGTCAGTTCAGTGATTGTTTGAGAATATAGCACAGAAAACAATCTGGAGCTGCATAATCCACACTCCAAAGCAATAGGGGGGTAACATTAGCGGAGGCTTTAGTATCACCTGCACAGAAGGAGATGAGGAACACAATAATGTACAGTTCAATTTCTTTAATGGGTATGGAGGCAAGGAGTTCAAGTAATTCAAGCTTTTGTTCGAAGGACAAAGATTAGATGTCTTTGAGGCAGGCAGGCAGTAACGTAGATGCTATGATGTAAAACAAATACATAACAATTCTATTTTTCTTTCTTAACATTCTAGATATAAAATTGAGGGAATGTCCGAAGGCTTGAATGGGTGACCTCATATTGATAATGAATTGGTGGTACCAAACATTATTACTTGCTGCCAACCTTAGTATGTATTCAAAATCAGATATTTGAATGCAGCTAAATGAGCCCTGCCTCTCATATTCATCTTGGTAATGAGGCCAGTCTACTAAAGTTGATATGTCAGTCAAATTGTCAATACAAATCATACAAATGCTAATTATTATAAGATACTTGCTCGCATTTTCAATTTGATTTCTCCAGTAATTTTGCACAAAATTTGGCCAACTGCGTTTATAAGTTTGCAAAATCTTATATATGTTTGATTGTTCATGCGATGGGCTAGAGAAGCAGACTAGATATTATCCGTCACGAACACTTAATCTATGGAGGATAATTAAGTTCAATCACATAATGTACCTTAATAAAAAGTCTTCCTTAGTGTGTTGACCCTTTATAGAGTATTGAAAAAGTGTAAAGGACATTTGTCTGATGAGGAGTTGATAGCATTATTGCTTTTTTGTAGGCAAAGGCATCTCCAGTAGTAGTAGCCAGAGCAGCCTGAGAGGAGGACTGCCCGAGTGCATTCTGGAAGATTCTGGATTCACTGAGCCTCAGGAGTTTCGTACCCGTTGTAGCAGCCTGGCTGGGAGTCTGCAGAGGAAACCTGGGGAAGGGGTCATGCTAGATCCCACTCGCCGCAGACATGCTAGTGCACCAAACCATGTTCAGCCTTCTGATGCTGATAAAAACCGTACAATGCTCTTCCAGGTAGGGCAGATGTATTTCAGATGCGTTGTACAGATGAAATCTTGGTCAGAACTATTATTTTGGAAGTTTGATTTTGCTGAGAACAGATATTGGTTGGTCAGGACACAAAATGTTTGTTCTGTCACCAAACTCTGTGACATAATGATAATTACCAGGGGGTCACATTGTTTTGGATTAGGTTTTCAGACCAGACATTTTTACAATACCTTTCATATGAAACACAGATATGATTAATAACATTAAACGAGTCTCCATCTTCTAAAGGTAACTTGTAGTTCATGGTTCATGTCTGGTAGTTGAGTTTCTAACACATTTTTTGAAAATAATTCACATCAATTTACTATGACATCAAAATGTCGGCGATGAGGAGGGGGCATTATCCATCCATCCATCCATCCATCCATCCATCCATCCATCCATCCATCCATCCATCCATCCATCCATCCATCCATCCATCCATCCATCCATCCATCCATCCATCCATCCATCCATCGTCTGCCGCTTATCCTGCACTCAGGGTCGAGGGGAGGCTGGAGCCTATCCCAGCTGCCATTGGACAAGAGGCGGGGTTCACCCTTGGCCGGTCACCAGTTGATCGTGGGGCCACATATAGCCGCAGACAACCTTTCACTCTCATTCACATATCTGGGCAATTTTTCCAATTTAGTCCAATTAAAGGGACCATTATATTATGGCCAAATGTATACATTTTTCTTCCAAATCTGGTGTTCATATTTATGAGCAAAACTATTGAAAGAATTGAAACCACCTCAGTCAACTTTGTTACTCCAGAGAATCAAATATTCTCTTCTGACATGTTTTTCACTAAAAGTCCATCTACATTTTGTCCAGCTCACGTCCTGCTCCGCAAATCATTTTTATATGCATGTGTTTGGCAGTTGTTGTGGTAAGTGCTGCTGGGCCCCTACATTAGGGCTTGGATTAAAGAGGCTGGAACTCCCGAGGAGAAATTGGGACACCTGTCAAAGACACAAGGCCACTGTTTTGGGAAAAGCATACAAGCTGTAGAGTGAGCCAGCTGTCATTCCTTACACACCATTGCTATTTCCCCATGAAGCTAATTTTAACAACTAGAGCACGACGCTCAATATGATACTCTACAGCACAGTCAATTATGGGAAAAATCATTTGCAGTAACTTATTGACCTCGATTTTTAGCATGTGTGTTTATGATATTGAACCGGACTCGTAATGGCCACAACCATACTGGTCCATTTAATATCAAGTGCCTCCCTCAGGCCTCAACATTTATACAGTTTGAAGACAAAATTATTTTTTTGTGGGTAATTTAATGCACTTGTGTGTGTTCTTGCATGAATCTGTCTGAGCAAACAAAGTTCTGATTCTCAGGTTGGGCGTTTTGAGGTGAATCTCATAAGTCCGGATACCAAAACGGTGGTGTTGGAGAAAAACTTCAAAGATATCTCATCCTGCTGTCAGGTTGGTTTATTTTCAGTAATGGACTTCAAGCCACTCTCTTATGTCTCTGCAGAACCATTTCTTTTTCAAGCTGTCAGAAGTATTTGAGCCTATGAGCCATATGATCTTTTACAATTCCACAAAATCCTTCTTAAAAAATTATAAGAGAAATCTAGCATTTAGACTGTGTATTGCACCATCTAATGAGAGCAATTTAACAAACGGGGAGGATGAAAATACCTCATTTAGACTCATTATGATGTTTTGTTATCTTTGCATTTTTATGTTGTTTTTTTTCACGTCCAAATACAAATCCGTGCTGTATTCGTCTGCTTCTGCTTACCTGGACTTGTGCAGGGTATCAACCACACAGACCATTTTGGATTCATCTGTCGGGACCAGTCCGAATCTTGTCCAAGTCAGTATGTGTGTTTTGTCTTCCAGTGCGCCAGTGAGTCTCTGGTGAGTCATCCAAACGAAGTGTCACATTCTGCCCTTAACTTAAAAACAATAAAATCTAATCTTCACTAATAGCTCAATTAATATCATTGCTATGTCAGGTGGACGAGGTGATGCTGACCCTGAAGCAGGCTTTTTCTACAGCAGCAGCCTTACAAAGCAACAAGACCCAGATCCAACTGTGTGAAGCCTGCCCCATGCATGACCTGCACAAGCTGTGTGAGCGGGTTGAAGGTACTGTATACAGCCTGAACTCCCGAGTGCTTCTCTTTGACTCGGCTGTTGAATATATTGATTCTGAGAGTTAATGTATGATTTAATAGAACATTCCTGCTTCTTCATATCCTCCCAGGTCTCTACCCACCCAGGGCAAAACTCGCTATCCAAAAATATCTCTCCCAGCTGACTGACAATGAACAAGCAGAAATTTTTGAGCGAGTTCAGGTAAAGTTGGCTACCGTCAGAGAAAGTATTTTTATTGTCCTGCAAGCTCTGTAACACATTAAAAGATTTAGATTTGCAATAATATTGTAACTGCATCAAAGTCCTCATTGGTCACACTATGTCCCCAGAGGCAAAAGCCCAGTTCAGACCAGGAAGAGAATGAGCTGGTGATTCTCCATCTCAGACAGCTTTTAGAAACCAAACAGAAGACCCACCTCCACATCGGCGAGAGCCCACAGGTGATCCCTCGGACATAAAAAGCTAATTTCTACTCAACTCATTCAAATAATCGCTTGACGCTCCTTTCTAAATTTTAACCTGATTAGGAAAATGATGCCCTGCATGGTTTGGTGACACTGGTAGTTGTCAAAGAAACAGCAATAAAATCAATCGTTTCCCAAGTAGTTCGCTGTTGTTAACTTGCATAAAGCATTTTGATATGAATGGTCATGACATCCATCCATCCATCTTCTTCCGGTTATTCATGGTCGGGTCGCGGGCGCATCAGCTGGAGCAGGGAGGCCCAGACCTCCCTCTCCCCAGCCACATGGTCCAACTCTTCTGGGGGGACCCCAAGGCACTCCCAGGCAAGCCTGGAGACATTCTCTCCAGCATGTCTTGGGTCTTCCCCGTGGCCCTCTCCCAGATGGACATGCCCAGAATATCTCCCCCGTGAGGCGTCCAGGAGGTATCCTGACCAGATGCCCGAGCCAACTCATCTGACTCCTCTCTTTGCGGAGGAGCAGCGGCTCTACTCCGCCCTACAGCATCCAGAGCCTTGAGGAACCCAGGGCGGACCTCATCCACACCCGGGGCCCCGCTC
>CAAKHD010013666.1:0-51582 GCA_901007705.1 Fistularia tabacaria | reverse complement strand
CCGAGCCAACTCATCTGACTCCTCTCTTTGCGGAGGAGCAGCGGCTCTACTCCGCCCTACAG
This sequence comes from Fistularia tabacaria, assembly GCA_901007705.1. Taxonomy (NCBI): domain Eukaryota; kingdom Metazoa; phylum Chordata; class Actinopteri; order Syngnathiformes; family Fistulariidae; genus Fistularia; species Fistularia tabacaria. The sequence goes on along the minus strand of CAAKHD010013666.1, from coordinate 51,520 downwards.
CATCCAGAGCCTTGAGGAACCCAGGGCGGACCTCATCCACACCCGGGGCCCCGCTACTGAAGAGCTTTTTGACTACTTCAGCTACTTCAGTCCCGGAGATATGCGGATCCCCCCAGGGTCCCCTGGCTCTGCTTCCTCATTGGAGGGCGTTTTGACGGGACTGAGGAGGCCTGAGAAGTGTTCCTGCCACCGATCTACAACGTCCTGCGTTGCGGTTTGCAGCGTACCGCTCCCACTGTACACAGTGTTGACGGAGCACTGCTCCCCCCCCGAGACGCCAGTTGGTGGACCAGAATCTTCTCCAGGCCCACCGGAAGTCATTCTCCATGGCCTCCCAGAACTCCTCCAATGCACGAGGTTTTGCTTCTGTGACCGCCGTAGCCGCATGCCGCCTGGCCGGCCGGTACCCGTCAGCTGCCTCCGGAGTCCCGCAAGCCGAAAAGGCCTGATAGGTTAGATTACATTTGGGTCTGTCAGGTCTGACCGACATCCTTCACCACCAGGTGGTGATCAGTTGACAGCTCTGCCCCTCTCTTCACCCGATTGTCCAGAACATGCGTCCGCAAGTCCGACGATAGGACCACAAGGTCAATCAAAGAACTGTAGCCTAAGGTGTGTTGGTGCCAAGTGCACATATGGACACCTTTATGCCTGAACATGGTGTTTGTTATGGACAATCCATAACGAGCACAGAATTCCAATAACAAAACACCGCTCGGGTTCAGATCAGGGGAGCCGTTCCTCCCAATCACGCCCTTCCAAGTCCCACTGTCATTGCCCACATGACCGTTGAAGTCTCCCAGTAGAACGAGGGAGTCCCCAGAAAAAGCAATCTCTAGCAGCCCCTCTAGGACCCGAAGAAGGTTGGGTATATTGAGCTGCTGCTGGGTGCATAGCCACAAACAACAGTCAGAACCCGTCCCCCCGCCTGAAGGTGGAGGGAGGCTACCCTCTCGTCCACCTGAACATTGAACCCCAATGTGCAGGCGCAGAGTCGGGGGGCAACCAATATGCCCACTCCTGCCCGGCGTCTCTCACCGGGGGCAACTCCAGAGTAGAAAGAGTCCAACCCCTCTCGAGAGGCCAGGTTACAGACCCCACACTGTGCGTCGAGGTGAGTCCAACTGTTTCTAGTTGGAATCTCTCAGCCTCGCGCACAGCGCAGCTCAGGCTTTTTCCTCACCAGAGAGGTGACACTCCATGTCCTTGGAGCCAGCTTCTGCAGCTGAGGGTCGGACCGCCAAGGTCCCCATCTCCCGCAACCGCCCGGCTCACACTGCATCCGATTCCCTTGGCCCTTCCTGTGGGTGGGGAGCCCAGGGGACGGGGGACTCATGCTGTCCTTTCGGGCTATGCCCAGCTGAGCCCCATGGGTGCGGGTCCAGCCACCAGGCCCCACCCATGGAGCCTGGCTCCGGGGGCGGGGCCGGTGACCTGCGTCCGGGCAGGGGAAAGGTCGTAAGTTGTTTTTCATCATGAGAGTCTTCTGAGCCACGCTTTGTCTGGCCCCTTTCCTGGGACCTGTTTGCCTTGGGTGACCCTTCTGGGGGCATGAAGCCCCCCGACAACATAGCTTCCATGATCATTGGGACACACAAACCCCTCTACCACGATAAGGTGGCAGCTCAATGAGGGGTGGTCATGACATAAAAATGTAAAATGTGGTAATAAGTTAATTGGTCATGTCTTGTATCAATCCGATTGGAGGGCATAATTGCTTGTCTTTCTATCAATGCACCTTTAGGCCTGAGGGACTGCATAATAAATAATCTTTCAAATGGAGAGACTCCATCAAGAATTACAACATTATTCATGCGAGGCTTGGTTCATTGTTTTCTAATTTTAATATTTCTGTTTTCATTCCTCTGTTTAACAGAACTCAGCAAACAGCTCATCAGCAGGAGACGGCACGGCCACCAGCAGTCGCTTCAAACTCGACATTCTTAAGAATAAAGCCCGCACCTCCCTCACCAGCTCTCTGGAGAACATCTTTGCAAGGGTGGGTCTGAACAAAAAAAGGTCTTTCTTTCTTTTCTTCCCGTCTTGTCTCGTGGAATTTAACTCTCCTGTTATGTTATCTTCACTGTATTGTTCTTTTTCTTTTATTAAATATGTCCCTTTTTTCCACTGCTGGCAAATTTAAGGCCAAAGTCCTTGGTATCTTTGGTCTGTAGTTCCTGTCACTCACTGTTTCTATGTGATTATCATTCGGGGGATTTGGATTGACCCATATCTGCCAGTGAGACGACAGAATAATTCCTTAGTAGAAGGATCTTGGCAATCTGAGACCTCTGCTGCCATCTGTTATTGACTTAGAGACTCAGCAGTCTCTTTGTAATCCTGTAAAAATGAAGTAATAAATAAATAAATATCAATTAATATCCTCTGACTAGTGGTTTACATTACAGGAAATGTTTTGTGACGTCCACAATAAATGAGTGTATAGATGTTTATCGTGTTCTGTTTTGCATTTGTGTTTCATTTATTACCCATGTGTGCAGGGTGCCAGCAAGATGCGAGGCCGTTTGGGAAGCATGGGAAGCATTGCCAGTTTTGAGAGAGTAAGTGTCCTTGAGGGGAGCGCAGTCGTTCCCAGAGCTTCCCTCAGAGATTATTCTGGGAATTCTCATTCTTTTACTGTCCACTGGCTTCTAAAAGTGTGTGATGATGTGCAGTTTGCTTTCACATGTAAAAATCAATGTCGATAGATGCTGACTGCCAACTTTGCTTTTCTGACGTAGCAATGCGATAATGGCTCGCATTATTTCCACATGCTGTGACGCTGACCCCAGAACGGTGGTGTGTTTACTGAGCAACCGGCAAAGACTTCTCCAGATCTTTGCAGAATGTAGGAGGATAGTGTGACGGAGTCCCTCTCAATGGTGCTATAGTAGTAAATCTGTGTAAATCATCGCAATATACACAAACATAGAATAGACCTGGTATGACCCTCGAGAATTTTTCTGGCTGTCACATGACATTTATCTATCTTGCTTTACTGCATTCAGGGCCCTTTTAGATGAATGGATTTATGAACTGGCAGGATTTAGCAGGATACGGGTATATTTATGAGCTGCAAATACTTGCTGCTGCTGAACAAGTATAACCTCCAATATTTACACATTACTAGTATCATAAAGAGATGTTTGTTGTCCAATATTTGAATTAAGTGACATTAGCTGTACGCATACTCAGTATATATACTGTATGTATGTGTGATATTTTTGACAGATGTATGTTGTTTACACCATGAGCAAGTACTCATCTGGGGATTGTGTCAGGATGTCTTGGCAAGCAGGAAATCTAAGTCAGGATGTGCAGTTTGTGAGTCTGCAGAGCCATGCCTGCCTTTTGTTTCCCTTTTGCAGTCTTGCCAAAGCACATAGCACCACAGCACTTGATTTGCACTGCTTTATTCATAGATATTTACCAAAACATACAAATCATAGGAAAACCAAAAGCTGACAACAGTATCAAATACAAATAGCAGTGTTTTGGCCTGTTGTGGGTAATCAGTTTGCATTAGTACTTTCTCCAGGCTGTTTAACATTGTTTTCTACTGCACACATACTAACCTGTACAACTCTTGGATTTGTCCTGTCAAGTCAGATCTTTGGGAGGGAGGTCTCTAAAACCATGAATAGAGGAGATTGGAGGGTTTTCATCTGGAGTGGAGCCTCTGCGTTTCACCCCGCCAATAATGTGTGATACTGTGAGTCACAGGACATTGTCCATTAGAATACAATGGATGAGGGAGTTCTACCAAAAGGCATAACACAGTCCATGAGTGGAAAGTTGGAGGAGGATTAAGTGTTGCTGTGTGGTTACACTTGCTGGGTGAGTGCTTATGTGTAGGTAAATGACATGGTGTTTATTTGGATTTTCATTGCTTATGGAAGAAAGGCCGCTGTGAGTGATTTAATTGATTTTCCCTGTGAGGATCCAGGTAACCCTTGTCTGTATTCAACTAGGTTTATCAGATTCTTCTGAAACCTAGTGGTGTTGAAACTACATATCAAATATGTAAAAAGCAAGCTGTGTATTTATGATTTACCGATTCACATCTTACTCTCTTTAACATTCTGTCCTCCCAGCAGGATGAGGAATCTCCAGGTCACTCCCCTCCAGCTTCCCCTCATGCTTTCTCTGATGATGATCCGGAAGCCAACTTGCAGTTCCGTCGGCGTGCTCACACTTTCAGCCATCTACCTGTGAAGAAACGCATCTCATTTGAAGGTCAGACAGGCCTTCAAGGAAAACAGCCTCCTCTGTACAGACAACAATCAGTGAACTCTGAATTGCTGCAAAGCAGGTAATTTTGTGACGAGGCCACAGATGTGTCTTAAAAATGTGTTATTAGACAGTAGAGATTTTTTGATAATCCAAACTAACAGTGCTTAGGAAATAATGAACAGCTGCTTTGCTTGTCATCTGTTTGACACAAAATAAATATTTAGTTGACCTCTGATATAGAAGCAGCCAATGTGATCAGTCTTTAATTTCTTCGCCAACTCCGCTGTCCTTGAACAATAGCATTGCAGGTTTCCTGTCTCTGTTTTGATCCAACATGAGTTCCCCACTGTTTTCTTTGCACTGACCAGTAGGTCCTTCTTTTGTGTAATGTTTGTTTTTCTATTTGTGGGCATTTCATGTTTGCCTCGCCCAGTCCCGTGGCTGTCTCGAGAACACGCAGCCTTTCGGAGAGCCAGTCCTTCAGCCTCCCCTCCTCCTTCTCCACTCCCACTTTCCTGAAAAGTTTTTACCAGGGTTCACTGGGCTCCCTGAGCTCCCTGGCAGACAATGGGAGCCACAAGAGGTGAGAGGGGGTTCTTAGCCAGACCCCCTTCTTAGATCCAAACACATCAGGGACTTGGCAGTAACTGCATAGATGTTCCCTCTTGAAACCTTTTAACCTCCAGCTCTTTTGTCCCTGTATCTTATCCCTTCTATCCACAGCAACCTTTTCTTAGTAAGATCTTTTCCAGCTATCTCTTTTCGCCGTCTCTGCAGCTGGACATGCCCGCTTCATGTTTCGCTCAGGAGAAGAAGGGGATGCTGATTCTGTCGTGCTGTATTTGCATGTCGATATTGAGCTCTCTTGCACTGCAAGCTTTATTTTTTCTGCATTTACAGCGTGTACTAATGGCATTAGGTAATTTTGCAATCTCCAGCAGTATTCTTCTGAGCATTGGGTGATTATTTAAAGAATCGCAACGAGTCAATTCAGCTCAGTCTTTTTTTTCCCTGGATAGCAAAAAGCACAGACTGCAGTGCATCTGTCTGAGAGGCTCCTCATTGCGTGTGACAGCTGAACATCTTAGCTATTGATGTCTGGATGGTAGAAAGTAAAGGTTACTGTATGAATTAGGGATGACGTTCTGTGGAGCCAACCATTTTAAATAGTAATGAGCATAGGATGTGGATCGCCATCTTTTTGACATTTGATAAACTATGAGACCTTGGGAAGGGCTTTCAAAAGCGGTTTGTCCAGCATGTCAAGACACTGCATCAGTAAATCAGGAGTAGAGAGAAGTTTAGGAAATCCAAAAGTTGATGTGTTGAGAAAGCACACTGGGGAGGAAAACTCCCTTGAAGCAAGAAACCGGCAACTGAACTGGACTGAAATTGAATAAAGATATGCTCACGCTAAGAAAAAGCTATATTTGAAAATAAAAACTTGAGTTCTATAGGCACGCAGCTCAACAGAAAATCTATACAGTAGTGTGAGTGCACATCAGATCAGAGGATGGCTTCAATACATTTTATATCAACTGCACTTTTCAAAGTATTGCTTGCTGATACCACAGCAGAGTCCTTTCAAAAGATGATTTCTAGAATAAAAAAAGAGCACAGAGGATTTTCTTTTTCTCTATTGAAAAATAGGAGGCACTTTTTCATTTTTAACAAGCATCAAATCAAACACATGAAGCCTCAATAATCACGTACATAAAACAATAAAAATGACATAAGAATGTGGAGATCCCACTGCTGCTGAACACATCACTCTGTGCTACACAATCAATATTTGCATGGTGAAACACAGTGAATATAAAAAGGTGAGTCTGAGCCCATTCGATTCATCTCTCTCTTCCTCACCCAGCTCTTTGCATATAGCTCTTAGTAAGTTGCGCTGAATCATCACTTCATAAATTGGATAATGTGAGAGGGTTCTACTATTTTTGTTGTTTGGGAAGTGGACATAATGGATGTCGTGATTTAATTCATTGGAAACAGCAGCGACAGGAGGACATTTTCCACATTCATCCATCAGCTTTACATCCTTCAGACAAAAAGTGAACAACCATGCATGTGCCGTCGCTGTGGCTGTTTGCAAGTTTTATGGATGTTCTACTTTCACATGCTGGCATTAAACACATCTTCTGCTTCAATAACATGGAGATTTTATGGCTGGCACACATTTTGCATTAGTGGTTATGATCTGCCCTGACTTTCTCAACATCTCAGAGCCAATATTCGATTTGCTGCTGAAGTTGTTTATTTTCTGGGTGGGGGTGTTCGATGTACTGTACTTGCCAAAGAGCTGAAAGATGTGAGTGCATTTGCATTTGTGAACTGATGCTAAAAGACGCTTGGGGTAAAGAAGGCACCTGACTCATTAAAGAGGTGTGTGTGATGCTGCTGTCTTCTCTTGTAGCAATGGGGAAGGCAGGAAGAGAACCCTGTCTGGCTGCAGCAGCGACTCTGTAAGTCTCCCTCCAACCCCGCGCAGGGTCTCTTGGAGACAGAAGATCTTCCTGAGGGTTGCCTCGCCTATGAATAAGCCTTCTGCATCCATGCAAAACCCAGGTCTGGTAAAACAATCACTGCAATGCTTAAATAAAAACAGACCCTGTTAATGATCAACAGGGAAAAGAAAAGGATTCTAAAAGCTTACGCAGTGTCATGGGACATAGACTTCTAATGAAAGAGGCACGAAATCCTCCCTTTTTGCTTCTTAGATCTTTAAAACATGATCAATGAGCTTATGAGAGCCCTTTTACATTATCTAAAACTGCGGTAGAACAATGTGAAATACATCAATACATAGACAAAGGACATTTATGTGGTCTGAGTGTGATGAAAGAAACTGAATTATAAAACTGTACCTTCTAATATTTAACAGTTATTTTCCTGTAAGATTTAATTTATTTAATTTGTATTTTAACTACAATCATTTTTAGCAGTACAACTGTCTGATATTGCTTTATATTTACCTTATTTGTGTTTCTTTAAGGAAAATATAATAAGCACAAGTACTTGATTTAAGCAGAATATTATCTTAGTGTGTGGTAGTGTCATGATATTTGGGGCACAGAGTGACGAAGGCACTTTTGTCAAGCATGTATGTCAAGAACAGACTAATTTGTGTTTCATTCGAAGGGAAAAATACAAGTTGATTCAAAAAGCAGGTGAAGATTCAGATTTGATGGAAATTAGTGGAGACACTCCTTGTAAATGCAGCTTTTTTTGGTTGATTTCTTTATATTTTTGCCTTTTATGTCCCGATTTGTCATCTTTATTCTGTCCACCCTGCATTTATACCAAAATATAAAAGCTGTTTTCATTGCTTCAGATGCAAGCTTCTTAACATGGCTCTCCTTACATCTTTGCAAAAAATGTATCTACAAGACAGAGAGACCCTTATAATATGGAAAGTGATGTCAGACATCTTAGCTTTCTGCAAACCAAGGGGCAAAAGTTCAATAAGAGACAAAAGGACAGTACTATGATGTGCAATTATGTATGGTTTCGCTTTGAATAACCTCTTTTACAACATGTACACATTGCATGTCATGACATTTACAGCTTAAAAGCCTCTTAAATTAATTTTTTTCTGTTGATTATGTAGGCCACTCTGAAGGCCAGGAGCTGTTGCCTCTCTCTCCTCATGCCTCGGACTCGAGTATAGACATCTTGGGGCGTCTGCTACCCACGTCAAGTGACTCCACATCTGGGGAGAGACCTAAGAGATCAGGGGCAGACTATAGGGCCCTCTGGAAAAATGCCATCCACCAACAGATCCTCCTCCTACGCATGGAAAAAGAAAATCAAAGACTGGAGGGTAAGTTGCAGTTACTTCTATGCACAACATTTTTTGACAATTGCTTTAGAATGAATCCTTTCTTTGGTAGTTTGGTCACATGGAACACACAGTTAAAAAAATACTGTGTTCCTCATCTCATCTTACATAATCGTTTGATATAAAGTGTGCCTGTCTCTCTGCAGACACTCATGAGGGTGTTCCCACATTGCTCACACTGGGTCTCTTTGTTAACTTTTATAAACTCATGGAAATATTACCGTGTTCATTTGATTTCACATTCAAGATTCAGTCCATTTTTTCTTGGGGTTTATTTGCCTTGATAAGGATAGAAAAAAGAATAGATAGATCGAGAGAGAGCAACTCCTTGAAAGACTTGTGTGCTTAGAGGGAGATCTCAAAGGGTAAAGTTACAACCTCCTTTCTGTGCTGTCCCTTTTTGAGCATGTAGGGAAACCTGGCCGGTATGCCATCCTTAAATTGCTCTTCTAATCTTATACAATTTCAGAATTATTAGCAAGAACTAGCATTTACTCATTTAGAGTCAGAAAAGCATAACTGAACCCTGCAGGGAAATTAAGTTGCCACTCACTATTGCTCAAACAAAGTTAAGAAAGAAATCATACATGATTCCTGGTTTTGCTGGGAAATGTAAAGAATAGCTGTGCGTCTTGGCCGGAGAAATGTTCCTTTGCACTCGTGTGACCAGGCTGGTACTGTCTATTGTTGATAAAAAACAGGAAGCCCCTTTCTTTCCGATGTGATTTATATAATACAGTGATAAACCAGCCAAAAGAAAGCATTCAGTTAGCTCTTTTAAAAATTAGTCACAGCCGTAAACAATTTAACCAAGTTTGACGAAAGAAGCAAACATTCAGTATGAAGAATGCAGAGTTTTTCTGTATGAGGATATGAAGAGCTCATTCCCGTGAGGGATTATTGCTCATACGCAAATGAAACCTGAGAAATCTAATGATTATCATATTCTATTTGTGATCATTTTAATTCATTTTTTTGTTGTTGTTCATTCATGCATTTATGAACCAAAAAATGCAAAAGCATGCGCAGACTGTTACTTATCCATCGTATGCTGCTTATCCTGCACTCAGGGTCACGGGGGATTCTGGAGCCTATCCCAATTGTCATTGGGCGAGAGTCGGGGCAATAATAATAATAACAACAACAACAACAACAACAACAACAACAACAACAACAACAACAACAACAACAACAATAATAATAATAATAATAATAATATATACTTTGTTCTCTGCACTTAACCCATCATGGATGAACCATGAGCCAGTTGGCATGCGAGCAGCACCAGGGGTCAAATGGGTTGCTCAACAACATTTCGACATACTAGGGAAACGGGAATTGAACCAGGAATGTTCGGAGGATTGCTCGACCTCCTGCTTTACACATTAGACTGGTTGCCAGTCAATCTCATGGCCATGGCTGCATGTTTTAGGACTGTGGGCAGAAACCGGAGAACCCGGAGGAAACCCACGCAGACACCGGGAGAATATTTCTCCACCAGAAAGGTCCCCTTGTCGCAAACCACTGTGCCACCGTGCCGCCTGGACTGTTAATTAATAACAAAGAAATAAATAAACTTGTGAAAAATCCTTTCCATTATCTCAGCATAATGGCACCATATGTGGCAGCCTTTGGCTATACTGCCCTCTAAAGGCCCAAATACATCTTGAATCTTTTTTCAGTATTTCACCCGACCCTTCATATGTAGCATCACCTACCTGAAGGGAAAAAAGGAGGAATGTCATTGTTTAGCTTTTAATCAAGATTAATCTTAATCGGGAAATGTCATGAACAAGAGGCATTTTGGACCCTTAATGTAGGTCACATATTCTTGCTGTGGTATGAGATGTTCACAGTCTGATAACAAAACAGGAAATGCCAATTTATCTGCAATTACCAGATGCAAAAACCCCTACATGAATGAAGCTGTCTTCTTCCATTACAAGAAACCTTTAACAGTAATGGTAGCTCTTATTTGTACAGCTAAACCGCCTGACTAGATATAAAGGTATTAGGATAAATATCAAATGCAGAAACATTCACTGCCTGTTGTTTCAAAATCAGAAACACATTCACATAAACATATGCAATATATACATTCTGAAGACAAATGTGTCTCTTTTCCTGTGTTTGTTATAACAACAATGCTGATTTGAGGACATGAGGGTGAATAACCATTTTCAATAGAAGGTAAGTCTTTTATATAAAGGGAGTTGCTTGAATGAAGGTAGATGTTGTGCATGGGTCCGGGTGTTAGCTATGTTATTATATTCACAGGATTCAATATTTTTGGTGCATGTCTGGTAAATATCATACTTGCTCATGGTTTTTGTGTTCTGTTTATCCACCACCTCTATCCACCATCTCTACTACCAGGCCTCTGCTATAATTAATTTGTGGTGTAAATGTGGTTATATTGTATTTTTTCACATGGATGGATTTCGGGGGTTGGTGATGACAAAAGTTTTTAGGTGGGGTTATAAACGCTCTTAAATCCAACATCTTTCATCTTTATCTACTTTCTGTGTCATGAATCAAACAACTGAAGGGTTTATCATTTACCGCTTGCTTGACTGTTGTTTTGTTTTGTGCCTCACTTGTGTTAAAGTGACATTTAAAATTAAAATCAGGATAAAGTGACATTGTTCATTTCATCAATGAAAGTAGCGTGCCTAGACTGCGGGCATTTCCTTACTTTATTTAATGTATTTAATACATTTGTAATATTTTAAGATAATTGTTTCACAGAAGTATTATATTTGAGAGAATTTAAACAAGATTTTCTTGACCCATTTCATTATCATCTATCATCAAAATGTTTATCATATATTTCATATATAGATCCTGCAGAAACGGTTGCAAAAGTATTTGTAACATATCCATGGTTATAAGTATTCAATACAAAACTATTTGTTGAAATAAACATTTTCTATTTCAATATTGAAACGATATATCATATCAAGGATAGCATATCAAGGAAGTATCAAATTTGAAAAATGCAGTTTTACATTATGCTCACTTTTATTTTCAACACTCATTGTGATAATCGTATTTAGCTACATTTATTTAGTATAAAGCCCAATTGACTTCATAAAGTATTTTTTATATCTCACAGCAACTGCGAAATGGAATTTCTTCCCTCATCCTTTTTTCATGATAATTGTTTTCCAGCAAGTAGAGATGAGCTGCATATCCGCAAGATGAAGCTCAGCTATCAAGAAATGGGGCAAGACTCCAAAGATGTGCAGGCATTGTGGGAAAGAAAACTGACAACCCCTGGCAGAATGACAGTCCCACAGGACAAGGAAGAGCTTTACCGTATGGTATGCCAAGGTGAGGTGTATTTGTACGTGTGTGTGTGTGTTTGTGTGCCTGTGCTTTTGTGTGTGTGTGTGCGTGCGCGCATTACATAGCAATACACAGAGCGAATGAATGAGCTCATTTATTCCTTCTTTCTATGTGCAGGTGTTCCAAAAACCCGACGGGGGGAGGTCTGGTCGCTTCTCTCCCATCAACACAGGCTGAATCACAGGCTGCCCCAGCGTCAACAACCCCCCGATACTTCCTACCACAATCTGCTGAAGCAGCTCACCGCTCAGCAGCACGCTATTCTCGTGGATTTAGGTGCGCATTCTTTTTACAATTATGGGTACAACAGTCATGGGGTGTAAAAACATTTAAGGGTCAGATTTTTGAGGTTCTTGGAAATTTGTGGAGGTTAATGCAGGTCAAGTTATTTTCAGACATTTTTGACACAATTTTTTTACCAAAGTGGGACTTATCAATATCATCTTTAAGCTTCTGATAAATCTGGTAGGAATATTTTGTAACCAGTCTGTCCGGTGTGCTCAGGCCGGACCTTTCCCAACCACCAGTACTTCTCTATTCAGCTGGGTCCTGGACAGCTTTCCCTCTATAACCTCCTGAAAGCCTACTCTCTGCTGGATACAGAGGTACTTTTAAAGCTGATGCCCTCATGCTGGAGAAACATTTTTAATCAGGCTATAGTGATTATCATAATTAAATGGCCTCACATTTTTTGCCCTGCAGGTTGGCTACTGCCAGGGTATCAGTTTTGTGGCTGGGGTGTTGCTCCTTCACATGAACGAGGAACAGGCCTTTGACATGCTGAAGTTCTTCATGTATGACCTCGGCATCAGACGCCAATATAAGCCTGACATGGTCTCTCTGCAGGTCAGAACATGACGGAATTATGTTATTTAAATCGTGTTAAAATAAAACTCGCATGAATTGACTTGTATGAATTTTTCCCAAGCGTTTGTTGCTTGCCCATATTTTGTGATTATGGTCGTTGAGGGATGATTTTGCCCAGCAACAATAATCCAGGTTGTCGCACTTCAATGATGATGTGCTAAGTAGGTGCTAAGAGCTGGAAAATGTGTGAAGCCCCCTTACCCCGGATAGATATGAATGATGTTTCACAAATAGTACCCACAAACACAATATACATACATATACACATTAATACACACAAACCTGGATTCAAAAACCCAAAAGAGAATATTTTATATGATATCAGGGATTACAGCCTGCATTTATGACACATCTTACAAATCAAATTTTCCAATGGAATACTTTGAATGAACGAAGTAAAATTAGGGGACAATTCAAATTAAAAGCAAAAACAAATAGCACCATCCCATGAATGGGAATGACCCACATGCGGGAAATTTAATATTTGTACACCTGCACCAAAAAGTGTATCATGCACTATTCAGTAACATAGTAACAAAAATCTACTTGTAGAGTAGATTTTTAAATGTTGAATGGTTCACCTACATAATAATGGTATAAAAGTAGCCTGCATGCTTAAGGCTTACATTTGCTTATCCCAGAAGGTAGTTCAGCCTGGTTTTGAGTTGTTGGTAAGCCAAAACAAACAGTAGTCAAGCGTTCCAGGCTGAAACCACACCTGTATGTTCACTCTGTTACATATCATCTGACCTCTCCAGAGTGGAAGCATCAGCAGGTGTGGTAATGTTTAATCTACATCACGCAGTTGCCCGCTGATTCTTTCAAGACTAATTCAGAGTTTGTAGAGCAAGAGGAAACCAAGGCTGTTTTCAAAGTTGTCATTCAGAACAAGGAGGTAAAACCGCTGGCTTTTAAACTTTCAAGATATTTATGGATTGACAGGGTTTTGTTTGTAGTTGAGCAAATTCTGGTTTTCCATTACAGCAGCACCTCTTCGTTGACGGCAATGTATTACTACAGCAGTAACAATTAGAGTATCTCATTCGGTGCTTTGACTAGGCGAGCGTTTAAGTAAATCTCAAAAAGCGCAAGGTTTGTATGCTTAAAAAATGTGTTGAGCTGACTGTGTTTACCTTTCTGTGTTTTTATGTTTTCTGTACTCCCGCAGATTCAAATGTACCAGCTCTCCAGACTGTTGCACGACTACCATCGCGGACTGTACAATCACTTTGAGGAACACGAAATCAGCCCCAGCCTTTATGCTGCACCGTGGTTCCTCACTCTCTTCGCCTCACAGTTCTCCCTTGGATTTGTATCTCGTATATTCGGTATATTTGACATTTCTGACCGAACACCTTTGAACTGCTGGTTTTGAATATGAAATGTTCAGCCTAACCTTTGAGTAAACATTTTTTTGCTTGTTCGTCTTTTACCAGACTTTGTATTTGTCCAGGGGACCGAAGTCATTTTCAAAATAGCCCTCTGTCTGCTGAGTAGCCATGAGGGAGAGATAGTAGAGTGCGACAGCTTTGAGAGCATTGTGGACTACTTGAAAACTACACTTCCCAACCTCGCTCAGACACAGATGGAGAAGACCATTGCAAAGGTATAAAGCAAAAGATGAAATGAAACACAGTCCTTTGCTACCTGGTCAAGGGGTTGCTCCTCCATTCTCTTCTAGACAGCCAAATAATGTGATTTTGTTTTTTTTTCTACTTTGCTTTCTTAAAAAAAGAAATATGATAAAGTACTTTATATTTTCCTCGCCTCAGATGGACATAATGGACTAAGGTGGGAATAGCAGCAGAGAAATAAATGATAGGATTGAAAGCATCAGCAGACCAAATGCACAGTTTGTGTAGCCCAGCATTTTCAGACATCAAAATGTGCTTTCTTTTAACTGTGATAAATGACATAAAATATCTTATAATGTGTCCTGTGGCTTGCCAGGTGATGGAGATGGACATCTCTAAGCAGCTGCATGCCTACGAGGTGGAGTACCATGTCCTGCAGGATGAGATGCTAGAAACTGATCCCTTGCCTGATGATTGTGATCGTCTGGAAAAATTAGAAAAGACAAATATACAATTGAAGAAGCAGAACATGGACTTGCTGGAGAAACTTCAGGTGAGGTTATATAGGACGATCATGTGATTTGCAACACTAATTTCATCATTTAGTCAAAAAAGTGATCAGCTTCTTTTCTCAGGCTTCATTCTGTATTGTACTTTAGCTGTACTTTAAAACTTTTGTATTTATTAGAGGTATTACTCAACATAATCTTTTTTTGCAACAAAGGTTTTCTGCAATCCACAAGTAGCCATTGGTAATGCCTCTTATTACTTGTAGGTGGCGCCAAAGCAATATCTAAAAGCATCCTCGTGACAATGAAGAAAGGATGGAGTAGACCGAGAGCTATGTATTTGATGACTAATTGGTAGTCCTCAACAAGCTGTAGATATTATGATCATACAATGCCAAAATTTAATAGGAGATTAAGACTTGCTGCCTGCAATTTGTGATGTGTCAATTCACGAGAGAGCAGTGTTTTGTTTCATGTTTCTGAAGTACGCTCTTGTGCAACTTTGTCTCCCCCATCAAAGCCTCTGTTTTTATCAAATGCTGTCTTCCATAAGAGAGATGTTCATTTCTTCCAGGCTGCACGGCAGAAGATCCAAACCCTGGAGACGAGTGTGGAGAACTTTCTTTCTCGAGAGAGCAAAATGAAGCACATGATTCGCTCTCTCGAGCAGGAGAGGGCAGCTTACCAGAAGACCATTGAGCGCATGCGCTCATGCCTTCCCCCTGACGCCCTGACAGATGTGGAGATGACCCAGATCAAAACAGGGCCCAACGGGAAAGCCAAAACTGTAGCCAAGAAACCCTGATGGCAACCAGGGGCTGCTTTGGGCAGACACTCAGGCAGAGACTAGAGTCAACAAATGGAATCTGCTGGAGTAGAAGGTTGCTGTGCTCAACAGCTACTGTTTGTATTGTTGTACTATTACAGATGAGTTGCTGGCCTTGTAAATGTGTGCTATCTTGCGACATTAAGACTGTATGGAGAAATGTATGTGGTGTTTGTCAGCAGAGGATAGCGTGGTGGGCGAATGGTTTCTGTCACAGAAGATCCAGACTGTTCCATTCGTGCATCAAAGCTACTGTGTCACCTGTTTCACTGCCAGTTTGAAAGTGAGATGAAGCTGCTTGACATCTCTATTTAGTTCTTTTGATAATCATGGGATATTTTTAATGATACATGTGAAAATTTTGTCAATTTACAGCCATAACTTGTATGTAGGATTCTTGAGTTTGTCTGTAATGGACATTCCCTCAGGCTAATCATGTAGCTTTGTTATTTCATTTGATTCACTTGAAGCTTTTATGAATGTAGTTTTCCTCCAAAGGAAATAGTTTCCAAACAGAGACATCTGCTCTATGCCAGGCTTTAAAATTCAGCAGACATACAGATTTTGTGAGATGTCTTTAAATACTACACCGTGCCGTCATGTGACAACTTTGTAAGACTTGCACTATCTGCCAGTAAGGAGGAAGTGTTTCTTCCAAAACTCAGGCAGGATGTAAGGTTGTCTGCCTTCTCAGTTTCCTGTGTGATTGACCGCAGTGCTGTCTTGTTTTAGCACCGTGTTCAGACACTGTTACAGAGTTCACACTCCCCAGGAGGCACCGATAACATTAATGCAGAGCAGGAGGTGGGATCTGAGAGTAAAAATGTATACTACTCTTTTAGGAGTTTGTTTGATGTCATCGTCAAATCAATGATAAATTTAATGACGCTTTACTCATTCTGTCATCCCAAATGTGGAAGATTGTCGCATGGCTCATTTAATGACAACACACAGTTACATTGCTATTGGTCACGCGTTTGACGTTTGCATTAAATTGCAGTTTGGACCACAAAGGAAATAAGAATAACTCTGAAACACTTCGGTCCTATCGAGAAGACACGAGTCTCTCCTCTCCTTCTTGTCCTTTGGGCTTTTCAGGGGTTGCCACAATGAAATGACCTCCATCTAACCCTATTCTCTGTCACCTCTTCTTTCACACCAACTTTCTTCATATCCTCTTTCCTGATATCCATAAATCTTCTCTTTGGTCTTCCTCTAGACCTCCTGCCTGGTAGTTCCAACCCAGCATCCGTCTACCAATATATTTACTATCCTTTCTCTGTACGTGACTGAACCCTCTCAGTCTGCCTTCTCTGACCTTATCTCCAAAACAACTAACATGTGGGGTCCCTCTGATGGTCTCATTCTTAATCCTATCCCTCCTCATCACTCCCAAAGAGAACCTCAACAACATCTCTGCTACCTCCAGCTGTGCTTCCTGTCTTCTCTTCAATGCCACTGTCTCCAAACCTTACAGCGTTGCTGTTCTCACTACTGTCTTTTACACCATTCCTTTCATTCTGGCTGATACTGATTCTCCAACTGTTCCAACCTGCTTGAACCCATTTCTTCACCTGGAGTCTTTCCTGATACTTAGTAAAACATACAGAAAGTTACAGAAAGGTCAATAAGTCAGTTCGAGTGATCTAAGGGGGACCCAGGCTTGCCCTTTACTTTTGTCTTATCCCACCTCCACATCTGGCTCACCTGTGCCAGTTTTAATCGAAAGCAAACACTATTCCATTTTATTCTTCAAAAAGTATTTGATGTCTTACAACTGCTGGCTATGATCATTTATTGCCCCACCTGTCCTTGGCAATAGTGGGTTGGGACACATTGGTGACTGTTTCAGTGTAAAGTTTGTTTCTTCTTGCTAAAACTAAGCTGACATATACTTTGAGATACAAAAAAAGTACGATAAGCAATTCTGTGTGTATGCATTTACTCAGCGCATTTAGCTATTGTTTTTAAGATACACCAGCTCATTCACTTCAAATTTGAGTTGAAGGGGCAACGTTGTTGAGGCAACAGAGATTTCATGTTTAAGGTTTGCTTTATACCAAATATTCTTTATAGTTCTGCATGTAAAGATACCACCTTGACGTACAATTGATCAGAGAATGCAGTTCTATGTTGCTTTCTTCCTTTTTTCCTGTATTTGCCTTTATTTTGCCTCTTTACTGTTTGTGCATCATAGAAGTTGAACATTGAACCAAAGTAATTGTTTTTTTTTGTTTTTGTAATGATTGGACAAGACATGGTTGAATTCAATCAAATGCTGTCTTGCTGTTATTTCTTCAATAATGTTCATGCTCACATAAAAATGTTCAGGTTTTTACTGACAACTTTAAAATGGAGCCAAACTAGTCACACAAAAAAACACAATAGGCAATAGACTTGTTTGGGCTTAGACCTCGTCCATGGTGCCAAATGTTTGAAATTATCTCTGCTTTCCATTGGAGATACATGTTCATTTTGTCAATATCTAATGTGAGCTACATTTCAGTGGTGAGCAGCATGTGTTTACATCAGGTGCTGTCAGTCCTGACCATCAGATAACAATTGTATCATTGTGTTTTATGAAAAGACCTTCACAAGGCTGTCTTTCTGTCCACATGAGGGCTACGTGAAGCAAAGAAACTGTTGCGTGACTTTCAATAAACCCACCTTGCCTTCTGCTTTGTCTAATCCTATCCAATGCCATTTTTTGCACAGCAAGCATTCTTGAAGAAATCATTTCTCCTTACTTATCTACAACGTTGAACCCCATTTGTAAGGTGTTGCCTCAAGCTAAAAGGGCTCTGTGTGTAGACATAATATATCATGAAAGGCCAAGGTATGCTTTGACGGCTTTGGCGGCTGCAACAATGTCTTTTTAAGAGTTGCTTTTAAGAGTTGCACTTTTTTTAAACCCTTTGGCAAACAGATATACAGGTTTTCAGCAAGAGGGGAAAAGCCCTTTTAGAAATTAGTTTTCTGTACAGCATGTCAATAGCACCCAATCTTGAGTGTGTCCCTAAATTTTACAAAATAAGGTTAATTTATGTATTTATGTGACATTTGTTGCAGAAACTGTAAGAAATACCATGGTAATGAAAGAAACTAAAATCTCCCTGTTGCATCTGGCTAAGGGTTTGATGCAAATGAGTGTTTAGCATGCATGTTGAATCTTGAGTCTGTGGATATGGATCACACTGAGATGCAAGAGCTCCATCAGCCAAGGAGGGGCTTTGAAAGATAGCAGCCGTAAGACCAGCTATTGTTTTCCTTGGAGGGTCTTACCCAGAAATGACTGTTGAGTGGGGCTCTGATCTGCCACTGCCAAGCCTGGAGCTTGTCACACATAAGACACACAAATGACCGCCAACCAGGAGCCTATCACACACTAAACAAAGGGGCCACATTCCTTGCCTATTCCCACACGAGACATCCTACAGCAGGGGGAGCCTGGGACACTGGGAGTCCACCGGGAACTGACTGAGAATGACTCTTCCTTTGCCTTATCAGCTTTGTTTGTGTTTTTTTCCACTCTGCCTTTACTCTCCTCATCCTTCAATCTATCTCAGCCTCCCACTCCATTTCCAGCTCTCCTCATCCTCCCATTGAATGCTTGAGGCTTAACCTGAAATGTGTAGGTATATTTTATATATTGATATGCTTTGCAAAGACATTTACCAAGACAGATGTTGAGAGGTTTTCTCAGGGGATGACAGACTGTAAAGAAGCAATAGCATGACAATGCTCTGACACAAAGAACGATATGTGCTTGACGTTGAATTGTAGCTGTCAGGCAGTTCTTCATAAGATATTTACATTTAGCGTTGGTGTCGATCTTAAGGGCATTAGTTCATGGTCCCAACAGAAAGGAAAGAGTGAACTGACAGTGTGAGCTGGTTGCATTGAAGGAGGGAAGGGGAAGAAGAGAGAGTGGAGGAGGAGGGTTAGAAAAGGTCCTCCTGCCTTATATGGGAATTCATACTGCTCTGCTATTGTGGCGCAGTCTAAAAACTGGAGTTGTTTCAGTAGGACGCACCTTCAGAAATACAGGTCACAGAATATGTAAGCAGGCCCTCAACTTTAACTTTGCTGTTAGGTGCACTTAGAACCAAAAATGTAAAATAATAATAAAAAAAAAACATACAAGTAACTGCAGGAATAAAATACTGTAATCAAAATTCAAAGAGAAGTTGACTGTTTCCGACTTTGTTGGAGCTAACAAAAATGGAGAACACCTTCGAGATGGTGAGGGAAACAGCTGGATAAGAGAAAAAGAGACCCAGGTGGGATTGGTCTTGTCCAGAGAGGGAAGTTAACTCCCCTGAGAACAGTAACACACACACACACACATTTCATCCAATCTCAGAGGAAGATGAGCCCGCCCGCAACACACACACACTTTGTAGATCAGCTCTGTTGCACTTCTTTCAATGGCCCCCTTCTTTGTCTCTGTCTTCTCTTAAACTTCAATATAAACTGCACAGTGGCAACCTTAGATTCTAAATCAGCTACACATTCCATAGGCTGACACACACACACACACACACACACACACACACACACACACACACACACACACAAACACACACTCAGCATGACCACTGATGTGCTTCATTTGGCACAGTAACAGAATTGGTGCCTTAAAGTGGTTTCCAGTCACTGTCATGTACTGTATCTGCCTGAGCAAATTATGGTATAAGATCAGAGTCAGTAATTACAGAAGGGAAGAATAGTGCAATTGTGAAGCCGCTGAACAAAAAGAATGAAACACACACACACTGAAGATTTGTATTCTAGTCCAGCCCTACCCTTTAGTTCTGTCAATCTAAAGCAGGTAAATCCACAAAAATTGCTTTGGTAATCTTGCTATTAATGACAAGCTCATGCCTTAATCTTCTTCATGTTTGAAAGAAAAGGAACCCCCCCCAGCATTTTTCCAGATGCACCACCCAAAGTCCCCAGGGGGGGTGTGCATGCAGCACATGCTGGGTTGGGTTAGGTTGGCTCACCTGAGCCAATGGTTCATTCATCAATGGAGACTCTGGATGCCAGAAGACAGTTATAACGCTAGACATGCACAAACACCTGGACCACATATATATACAGTGTGCATGTACACACACACACACACACACACACACACACACACACACACACATGCATTTTAAACTGTACAAGCCCAATCCCCCTCCTCCCATTGGACTTTATGCACACATTCTGACACACTGCAAAATAAGGCTGAAAATGTTATTGAGGCTGTTTTCCACCAGGACATCCCAAACAAATGTGACTGAAGTCCTAGGTGATCGGAATGATCAGAATGCAGAGTTTGCGCCTGAGCCCTTTCTAATCACATTATCCGTTGGCTTTGCCTGGCCTATATCACCTCAACTATGATTAAGACAAACACAGGCAAGTGAGGAAAAAGAAGCAGCGAGAGACACAGAGGGTGCTGGCAGGCTGGAAGGAGGGGGTGGTCAGACAGACAAGGAGTGAGTCAGACAGGGAGATATCCTCCTACATGTCGGTCCATCGAATGAAAGTGCAAATAATGTGAAAAGATCACATTTCGGGACAAATGTTGGGCTGACCTGGTGTGTTTGTTTGTCCAGGGTTGAGCCCTGAATGACCAGGGTGCCTGATAACTGCAGGGAGGGATTCTGGGCGTGAGGCGTGGTTGGAGAAGTACTTCTGACATCATCTAATGCTTGTACGTACATCCTTTTCACAAGGCCACCAGGGCAAAACACATAGTTGAGGTGGTGAGCTTGCAGATGTGTGACTCAGTGTACTCCGGTCAGATTCTGACGTCAGTCCCTGGAAACTTGATGAAAGCACAGTGATTTGTCCAAATAGAGGTTGCCAGAGGTTCAAGTGTCCAAGACGACTTGCTCATAAACCGTAGTGTCCCTGAGCATAGCTGGGATTTGTTCAAGAAATTCTACAATCTTGAGGCAGAGATTATGGGATTCAGCGATTCACTGTTGTCTTCTGACTTGTTCACTTGTTCCTCTTTTTTTTGCCAAACCACCCAGCTGTTCCTGTGAGCACAGACCAACACACTGGCTTTTATTGTGCTGATCTGAAATTGCTGAAGTTAGGAGGGAAGACAGCTGTACTTGTGTGGCCCTGGGCGCTCCATCATTAGTGCCAGCCTGACTCCATTCTTCCTCCGTCGCTTCCCTCTCACAGATCTCTTTTCTACATTGTTTCCTAAACAAAACCACACCCTTTAATAATATTTACTGACCTAATTTCCGCCAGTCGTCCCACATGTCAATATCCACTCACCTCAACCACACATCATTAAAACCCTCTTATTGTTACTATATTGTTACTTTTCAAACATTCTTTGTTTCATTCATTTATTTATTTTTTTAACAAAGCTAAGAGCATAATTGCTTGACCTTTATATTTTGTAATGTTCTCCCTGAAAACCCTTTACTTGCGATCAAAGGGTTATTCCTCATTCGCAAATTGGTTCGACTGATGAGATTTGAGAAGCCTGATTAACCCATGAGTAAAAAGACAGGACCGAAAGCTCGAAAGAGTGGGGATATTTTGGTCAACTCCACCCAACTGCTTGTTTTTCCCCACCAACAAAGTGCAAGAACAGAAATCTAAGAGTAAATAATGATCAAGATAAATATTTTATTTTGGCCAAGTCATGAAATTTGGTTAATTCAAAAGATTAGGACTGGTTTTTTTAGCATTTGACTGGAACTCCTGCTGCATTTACCCACTAACCTAAAACACCCACTCCATATTTTGGCCATGACTACATATTCAGTTAAATTTTTGCTACACAAAAGTTACAACTGTTACTTTTTTACTGTCTTTAGCCCATTAAAACGCTGCTGGTCATCTGCAGGAAAGGTGAGTCAAAGGTTCCATGTAAACAAATAAATAGTTACCTTATTCCAAACATCACTAAGGTGTTGGGCAAAAAAACAAAACATGAAATGCCTTCATATTCCTCATTTCACAAAATCTCAGTCTTGGAGAGAGCCAACATATAAAGTTTGCTTAAAATATTCATTTGAACATTGTACATATCCATACCAGGGCAGGTGCAGGGGAAGAATAAGAGAAAATTCAACGTAGGTCAGTGCTCTTCTCCTGTTAGTCTGCAGAAGACAGTGTTTCAACCAGCACTGATGGTCAAGATATTTGTAGGTTTTCTTGAAAAGCTTTCAATTTAACAATGTTTTGGGCAGGAATGTAGCTCCCTTGCTCGAGGCGCATGCAAGATCCATTTGCAAAGTGAAAGCAGATATACGCAGTCCCGCCAAATAATTTTTTGCAACACCTTGTTATTAAGTATATTATTTTTTACTGCAGACTTCATACTTTGGTGCAAAATGCAACATTAGGGCATCAGTGCAATTTCTTAAGGGATTGAAATCGCAAATTACACCGTTTGTTACTTCTTAGTGAAGAGCCTAATTTCAGGGTTTTCTATGTATGATTCAAGTCCTCAATTATATTCAGTTAGGTCTGCATGAAGTATTTCATTTCACTACTTTTTCTATCAGATGCATTTTTGTTTTCTCTAAACCTTTAATTGTAAAAGGTTGAAGAGAATTTGTGTGCTTTAAGCAACAGCTGTCATGATTGTGTGTGTATAGAGTGCAACGCAAGACTGCGCACCAACAGAGATGGAGTTCAAAAAGCAAGTTTACATCAGGTCCAGCAGCAGGTGAATATCTTTGAAAAGCAGGTGAGGGCAGGAACGGCCAGGGGGGGACAGGCATCTGCCGATAGGAACCGGAACCCGAAGAGGCAAGGCACAGGGAGACCAGGCAGGGTGGCGCTGCATCCACCGTTGTGGCAGGGAACTCGAAGGGGACAGCAAAGGCGACGACAAACAAGAGGAGGGGACGAGGGCACAGTAGAAAGGAAGGCAGACGGGGAGGGGAGTGGCCCCGCATTCAGACTTAGAACAAGAAGACATCTGAGAGTGAGAAGATGAGGAGTAAACCCTGTTCAAACTCAGAGCAACAAAAAGACAGTAATGAAAGCACAACAAGAATGGAGGGAGAGACATTATGGCCAGGACCCGGCAACTAGTGAGGCTGAGGCTATGGCTTTAAAGCCCCCGCTGATTGCCGGTAATAGGTGGCAGCCATGCGTCCCATTACGAGTGCGACTGTGCATCCTGTGACCGCGCAACCAATGCATGGAGGTGGAACCATGACAACAGCCCTTGAAAAGTATTTGAAAAGGATATTCAGAACTTTTTAAAATAACGTTTATAACACCTGTTGATATGATTGTGCTATAATTTCCATAAAAGTCATTTATTTCAGTAAAAAGCGGGAGTACGCAATCCAACCCCGGTGGAGTGAAGCGTAAGATGAAAAGGAAAACAAAAATCAAGAGGAGACATGACACAATATTTTTCATTCATTCATTTATTCATTATCTAGATTGCTTAACCTGCAGTCAGGGTCACGGTGATGCAGGAGCCTATCCAAGCTATCATTGGGCAAGAGGCAGGGTTGGCCCTGTGCAGGTCCCCAGTCGATCATAGGGTCACCAAAAGAAGCATACAATCAGTCACCTTCTTATTAACATATCTGGATAATTCAACCCATACAGACAGAGGGATGTTAACTCCAGACAGAGAAGCCCCCTGTCAGAATTGAACCGGGAATCTTCATGCTTTGAGATGAAAGTGCTAAAACACCGCGCGCGCGCCACCTCATAATGATGTCAGCAAATCATGCTTTTAAATTTGAGCACAATGTTTTTGAAAGTGACAGGGGTAGAAAATTCATGGGAAGAATAAAAGATGATCTTGCATAAGATAAGAATCCATCCGCTCCCTCAAAATTTGTTCAATCACAATGAATGAGGTG
This sequence comes from Fistularia tabacaria, assembly GCA_901007705.1. Classification (NCBI taxonomy): domain Eukaryota; kingdom Metazoa; phylum Chordata; class Actinopteri; order Syngnathiformes; family Fistulariidae; genus Fistularia; species Fistularia tabacaria. Next base: position 27,458 of record CAAKHD010013666.1, on the reverse strand, counting down.
TAATTAATGTTTCACTGGTGGTCTGTGTATGCGCAGCCGAGGATCGTGGGTGAGAGGATGTAGTGTACGGCCTCTCTAACGAGCTCCCACTCACCCCAGTGGAGGAAGGCAGGGAAGGCTGGAGTGACTGCGAGGCTGTTAGAGCAAGTGGGTTGCGTTGGATGTGTCCATTTCTCTGTGTGTATGTGTGTGTGTGTATATGTGTGTGTGTGCTTGTCAGTGAGTGTGTGAAAAGTGTGCATGTGTGTCCTTTTGTGTGTGCTGTACTGGGATGTGGAAATTGAATGGAGCCTTTCAGTTCTACTGCTCGTCTCCCCGGGGGTGAGAGACTGGTTGCCATGGTTATCCTGGAATCCTGCCGCTAATGGGTGGGAGTTTGTGTAGCTCTGGCAACCTGGCTTGTCTAGGGTGGAATACGTGTGTGTTAGTGTGCAACGTGTGCATGTGCGTGTGTGTGTGTGTACCAGGGGTGTGTGGTTGGACGGAGGCAATATTTTAGGACACAGCAGGTTGTATGTGAAGACACAAGCTACCATTCGCCTACATGTTACCTCATTCATACATGTACTTTACACTGCAGTGTAGATATTCTACATAGTGAAGCTTTCATCGGCATATAAATGAAACCTCTACGCCCTTTGACATACAGTAGCTCTTGCTCTGTCCATTCTGATGTAATAATTGAAATCTAAATCCACTGTATCACCCAATAGTCATGCACAAATGAGGGAATGTTTCATTTAAAAAGTCAAATTATAAGCATGGTGGATGTCATAATCATGTGGTGATGAAATAATTTTCTACTTTTACACCATTATTGCAAGAATAAAATATAATGCAGTGAAATGGTTAAGCCCTGTGCTCCCTTCATCCCCATCACCATCCTTTAACCCTCAGGCTAGTGGGACTCTTAACTGGGCACAGAGACCCCACCGAACAGGAACACAGTGGCTTGCGGATAATGAAAACCTCCACACCAAGTAGATTAGTGTGGGCAAGGAAACATTCTCTCACAGTGTTTCCCCTGCTTCACTTTGTCACATTATTTCAGATAAGATTATGAACGCTTGTCCATAACCGAGTTCCACCTCACAATTAAGTGCTTGCCATCTAACAGCAAAAGCTAATTGGGATGTGTTACTCAAATTCCATTATGAATTTGACACAGGACACTTCATGGGTAGCAGAAAAGCAGGACATAAACTGTATAGCATTATGCAGACATTATGCCTGTGATATGCAACGTGACCAGATAATCCTGGTTTTCCTATTCCCTGTGTTCTGGTAGAGGGGATCAGTCTCTGATAGTCACACAGATGTCTTGGCTCCTGTTCTTCTTGGAAGTCTAATCCATATGCTGCTTGAACCCCTTTGGATTTAAAGGAACTTGGCGAACAATTTGCTCTCCTCCATTCCAGTCATTATGTATGGCCAACTGACTGTGCCTGGAAACACTGGGGAAAATGTTTCTCTTGTAGATCATCCAGCATGCATACAAATACAAAGCAAAGGCAATATTTTGATTATGATCATGCATGATATTGTCAGTAAAGGTTCTGCATGAGAGACCGTGAGCTTGGGATGAATTTGTTTCGAGCCTCTTTCAGTGCACAAGATCTCCTCAAAACACAGTGACCAGAGGCTGAAGAATGTGGGCTGGATTTGTGGTCAAACCCAGAAAGTCACGGGGGGTAGAAGGACATTGTAGAGCCACCCCTCTCTCCTCAGCCCAGATTTATGCTAAACCATTATATAATTCAATAAACACTTCCAACTGTGTAGTTGAACTTCAGCCGCAGGCACTCAGAAACCACATGATCATCATTTTCAGTAGTATTTTTTTTACCAGTTAATTACAGAGGTATTGGAAAGAAATAAGCACATAGGAGATATTTTGGCAGATTTTTGCTAATCTGATTCATATAACAGCTGCCGAATTGACGACATGTTGGTTTCCTACATAACAATTGCTCTTCCTTCCCTGTTTAACTTTAGATTGTCTTAAAACATGCAAAAACTTCCTTCATGTTTGCTGTGATCAATGAATATCTCCATCAATCCTCTCCCCTGTGTTGATTTTACAACTAGTGAAGGATCAGTGACATCAGTAATTGTAACTTTTTTCAGACCTTCACCTGTGTACCTGTTTTTCCTTCATCTGAATATTTTGCCCCTTGTAGCCTGTTCACTTTTTGTGAGTTTCCTCCAATCTCCACTTTTTTGCATGTTCTCTTCCCCTCAGCCCCTCCTCAAAACTGGGGCTTTTTTTCCCTTTTTTTTTTCTTCAGATTTCTACTTTCGAGCCCAGACAGCCTTAGCCTTGACTTGGGGCCACCCCATGCTCTCACTGTCCAACTATTTAACTAACCACAGTGAAACAGCTTTAATTTCAGTTTACTGCTTAGCCCGTCTCAATGCAGCATCGCTTGGGGGTCTTTCTGGAAAACCATAGTATGAGGCCCAACAGGCCAGGCAGGCAGACAAGAGAGAACAACAGCCCTGTGCAGCCGGACCCCAGAGACATGTACGTCAGTCAGCGCAGCTTCCCTCAGGAGTCATTCAGTTAGTTATGGCGTTAGCTAACAGAATGTGTGTCTGCATCCCTTCTCCATACATCAAGGTGAAAGTTATTGGACAGCCAACAGCCATGGACGAGATAAAACAGAAAAATTAAATTATTCAAGACTGAACACCTTACAAGAAAGTTGACCATAGTCATTACTTGAAATATAAACACACAAACAAAGAAACATGTAAAATTATTATATGGACATGGGGATGTGGTCATATATTTGGCCATTTAACATCCAGTGCAATACAAGCCAGCTGAAATTCTCCATTTTTCAATAAAAGTTGTTCAGAGTTTATTGACTTCTAAACCCCTTATTTGAAATAAAAATAGAATAAATGAAGACAGAAATCATACAAATAAACATTTTAAACTTGAACCCTATTCAGAGCTGTGTCTTGTAAACTTACAGGGTCCAGCCCAAAGATTCGGTAAAAATCAGTTTAAAAGACCCATGAATAATTTCACCACACTGCGAAAAAAAAAAGTTTAATTTTTTTCTCTGAAAAGATTACTTTTTTTTTTTTTCAAGTGACATCTAATCTGGGTGTGGCTGAAAGTGTGCTGAGTTACTCTCGTAAAAATAAAAGTGATGTCATGTCACAGCATATTGACACAGCAGTGATGAGTCACATGACGTTAAGTCACCAAAAACTGTTTTTGCTTTTAATGTGTTTCAACCGAATGGACTCTGAGACATTTTTTTTTTCCTTCCCCCTTTAATGATGTTCCGTAACCTCTAGAATTTTAGTCATATTGTTAAATCCCTTTTCAATCATGTTATGACAATAATTTATGCATTAATAACAAATGATAAAGTTTTGTCATAATCTGAGCGTATGTCAAAACAGAAAGTGAAGAATCCGTGTTCAAGCAAAAGGTGGATGTGTGTATGAATGTGTTTTTGCTGACACAGTAGACTGAATTTGTCAGGATGAAGGGGAATACATTTATGGTTTTGTAGAGTGGGGGCCCACACTAGCGACCCTAGGGTCTTGTTATACTCTCGTATGTCTGTGCTCTTGGGGCAACTTTAATGAATACTCCTGTTCCCGTCTCCTTCTTGCCCAAGTCAAGCTTTCTACAGGGCTGACCCCCCCACCCCATCCCAATCCCCTCCTCCTCCTTGTGTGTGCCTGCTGAGCAGGTCCTTCTACAGGATGAGGGAAAGGCTGAGATGTAGACAGTGAGGAGGCTGGGTGATCGAAACTGAATAATTGATGTACTGAGTTCAATTTGGAACACCCCATGAGTTTGTCTGAGCCATTGAATGAACGGTTTCAACAAACACTGACCACAGCGTGCACCTGCTTCTTTACAGATTTGAGGGAGAATACAGTTCAAATGTTACTACACTGGGACAGTGCTTGAACGATTGTGCTGCTTTTTATCAACCAAATTGGCACAGGCATGGGTGGGGTGGGGTTGGGGGGAGTGGTGGTGGTTATTATTATGAGCCAACAAAAGAAAGCAGTGAAATCATTCTCACTGCTCTGGCTGATAAGCGACACCAAATGTTTCCAATGTGGACAACTGATAGAGTCAAGCAACAAGTGTTGGAGCACCTTACAGGTAATGGGATTTGACAATATGAAATAGCCAAGGAATATGAGGCAATAACATGCAGTCACAATATCCCCCTATTACGATAAAAAATGTCTCACAAATGGTATCAATAAAAGTTACACAGCAGTTGAACTAGGCAAGGAAACATGCTTCATTTATGAAGTCAAGCTTAAGGTGAAACAACAGCTGTCGGTGGATGTGAAGTTAGCAGAGTCTGAGCAGATCCGTCAATCTACTCTTGACCAAAACAACATACACTGTTATTAATGTTGTTATTAACATACATATTACATTGCGTAATATCAGTCTGTAATATCTGATGGTATCAGATATTACAGACTGAAATTACGCAATGTATCTTTTTCAGTGATTGCAGCATGTAAATTCCAACAGTGTTATAAAGGTACAAATGAGTCTGTTTTTTTTTTTTTTTTACACTCGTATGTCAATAAGTGTGTGTGTATCTGCGTCTTTGGTTATGGAGGAAGGTTTGGAAAACTAACACTTCTGGAATGCCCCCTGCAGAGTTAAGACTTAAGGATTGGATGTGTGTTTATGGGAGCGTTTTGGCAGGAAGAGGCAGGGACCTGGTCCAGAATAACGGAACAACAGTGGAATGTGGTACAGCGGGGAATATCCTGAGTCAAACACAAGGCAATACCGGGGTTTGAGGAGGAGCACATTGTGGCAAGACTTATATAAACTACATTTTGAAATAAAGATAGATGTCTGTGGCTGACAACACAACATGAATGCCTGAAATCGGTTTTCATTTTACCCTTTTCATTTCACACTGTAGCTAAATTAGAAGACCATGTCCCATGGAATATCTTTCAAACCTGTGACTCATTCACTGAAAATCTCAATCCAAATGTGAGAGCCTCAACTGTGGCGGTGTTGAAGTCACAGTGAATATGAAGTGTTAGTATTTCTCTCCAGGCTGTGCATTAGGCCGGATGCCGCGCACCTTCGCCCACATGCCTCCCACGACCTAGCGCCCATATATAGAGGGCAGAATCCGAGCCCAAGCTGCAAGCAAGCAGATAAAGACAATCTCATTGATGTAGGAGCTGCTCACTGGTAAAAAGAGACTTCTCTGACAAAACTCTGCCTGCGTTACCCTTGCTACAGAATCAGATTAACCACCGCAAACATTTTTTTTTGCTTCGGCTTGAAGGCGTACAGTCAGCTTTTACATACATATCAAGCAGTTATAGTGCATTTCTCAGCGTGATATGTGTGTACATGGCATAACACCTGGTGATTAATGGGAAATTCTTGTGACTGAAACACTCACAACCAACTCAAAAACAAAGCATCACAACAGAAAAAAATTGCCATAGAGATCTCTTCTTGCTCTCAAATGGAACTCAATTGTATTTGTTTCGTGGTGCTACTGTGCCAACAAGTTGCTGTTCAAAACAAAACCCAAAAAAATAACAACAAAAAGAAAATAAATATTTTCTTCGTGATATCATGGCACTTTTAATCAAGATAATCCACAGACTCTTCTGTTATGTCGACACTTTGAGGTGAAATTCAAGTGATATAAATGAAAAAGTCCTTCACAGAACTGCCAGTGAGTATTATAGGGATCGAGATAATTACTGTTGCCAGGCCATAATTTCTTAGAAGACACATTGCTGTCGGGGTAATGTCATACGAAATTTGTCAGAAATTTGAGCACAGCTGAAGAAATGCCATTTGGTTCCATCTTTAGAGAAAGACCACAGTCCTCAAATAATAATAAAAAAAGGTTTAGATAAAACTATTGGCATTTTTTTTGTTGACCTGTCCTTTCAAACTATCAATTCCTTCCGGATGTTAATAAGGACATGAGTAAGCTTTATGACTCTTGGATTCCATGTACATTCAAATCTTCAAATGACACATTATTGTAATTTAAAGTATAACACAAAAACCATTTCAGCTTAAAACCAGAACAACTCTGTTGGGTATTCAAGTGACAGTACACCGTTGGCCCGCTAACGTTCGGTTTTGAGGCAGCAACAAGCTTTCTTTGACTACATTATAGACTATTCTTGAACGTATTCAACCTTGTTTGATGCTGTTGTTATTACTGTTATTGTTGTGTGTGTCATAATGAACGAGACTGCAGAATGTGCTGAATGTGATGAGCAAGAGCTGGCTAGACTCGCCTTGCTTAGCCTCACTTTTTCCTCGTATCTCATATGCTTTCTCTTTTTTCTCTGGCTCCTGCACTCTCTCCTGGTCTGTTTCCTCTCACTCTCTTTGTCTTTGCTTTTTTCTCTTGCTCTGCCTCTGCAAGACCTCTATTTTACACAACCCCTCCTCCCTCCTCTCACCCTTGAAACCAAGTCCTTGGCAACCGGTTTCAGCGTCTCCCTGAAAGGTAGACAGCCTCTCTGTGGTGCCACAGCAACCTCATGCAACATCAGACAGTGAGAGCATTCTACATTATTAAGTAGAAACAGGCAAAAGACGCTGTTGAGGATAGACTCGTGGACAGGAGGAAGAGAGGCTGCAAGAGAAAGAGAACCAAGGGAATACTACTCCCAAACTTGTGGTAGTTGCAGTATAGATTTCACTGGGAAAAGGGAACTTATAGCCTTACCTGGATATTCAAGACCACAGTCATAAACGCAGAGTAACTTATAAGAACACTCAGTGAGCGGTGTGAGTTTATAAGACGGACAGTGAGGGAGAGAGTGAGAGAGACATTCTGGAGCGGTTACATTCAGCCATATCCACAGGGGGATCAATAAGGAACATCTGGGTCTGGGGTGGACAGGGTAGCTTTTGTTTGCAGGCAGTATATTAGCCTGACACCTCACCCAGATTCTCCAGGAGGGAAGAGAAAGGGCTAAGAGTTGATTGAGCCACGGAAGGTGTTTGCTTCTCTTCGAGCAAATCTTTTTTATGCTAAGTCTAAGGGTACGATACCAATGAAACAGAGCCGAAACTGTTCACCAGTGAATATGTTCAGATAGACTTGAAAGGATTTTAAGATAAGTGATATAATGCAGCAAGACTTGGGACTCCGAATCGAACTTGAAACACCTACCGTATGCATTCCAAGGTTGGAAAACCAGGGGTTATACAACATTCCAATAAAACTAACATTCAAATAAAACTACTCATGTGGATAAAAGAAGTCCAACACTATATTACATACTGATAACAGCATAATGTCGACTTATTGAAGAACCATGGATATTTTCTTTGACTTTGCAGGTTGGACCAACTATATATTTGTGTAGCATAAAACCTTTTACCAACACACGACCACGTGTGTGATTATTGCACTGGTAACTTTTTTGAGCTAAATGCTGGCATTTTCGTGCTGTCTAATTCACTCAAAGGTAAAGCACAGATGCTACTTTTTTCAGCATTTCTGTTTTTTTTAGTAAAAATATATAATTCATATGATATTCTCATCTATTGTTTTGCAGGTTTCAAACATTGTTTCTCTTTTTTAGATGCAAGTCAAGACAGCATGTCTTTTTCAGGAGGGAAAGAGGAAGTAGCTCATAAAGCTTCAGGGGACATTCGGCAGGATTGTCAGCTGTAAAAAGGAGGTTCCTTTGCACACTTCCTCCACCCATCATCTCAAATAGCTATTCTAATTTCCGCTTCAGTTGTCTAATGATGAGGAAAAATTCTTCATTTTGAAAAAAGGTTTCATTTCCATTCTATTTTTCCTTGGCCAGTTTATTACACATAATAATAATAATAATCCAAAGCACCATTTTCAGAAAAGAATATGATCTCGATTGCCCACAATTTGCAACAAACACAGACATTTCAAAGATGATAAACTGTTTGGCCTTAAAGGGATTCAGCCTGGATGGACTAATTGGCATAATTCTTTTTAACTTTTTGTCTCATATGCAAATGTGTTGTAAAAAAAAACCAGATTATTTTTTCTTTAAAAATTGCAATTTATTACACATATTTTTACCGACAGGCGCAGCCATTATTTTCTAGCGCAATGCATGCTAGGTTGATAACATAAAGTGGTTGCATTGTGTTAACTTTGGCTTTCCACTAGTGTCTTCCCCGGTATTGTACGGTACATACGGTAATAATGCCTCATTGTGCTGCTTCTGGGTGCCATTTCTAGTCCAAGGGAAACCAAGGAGTGATGTTTGTCTACACATCTTTCCATCTTTCCAAGGGACAAGAAGAGAAGAAAGGAGTGGGAAAGTGTTGGACATACAGAAGTTCCTAAGTACCCACGGCTATGTTCTTGCCACTTCTCTCCGGATGCATTTGATGCATTTAGCCGACCTAAGCTGCTGAAAGAGCTCACAGGTGCTGCTAGTTTTAAACGGAGATGAAAGCCAAATGCCATGCCCACAGTTTTTTCTTTCATAAGCATACAAAAGGTCCTCTGGAAATGAGTGAAGCCCACTTGAAGAAACACCACAGGCAGGAGACCCTGGATTTTCTCCTGTGAGGATGTGAACAACCCGCTACTGCAGAAGTAGCATCTAATGATGACAGACCAGTATGATGACAACTAGTCACCCGGTCAGTCAGCACACTGGTCCGTAAGTCTGCAGTGAACAGCCAATGACAAAAAGTGGTGCGCCTTGCAACAGATGCTTTCTCCCCCAGCATGGTAATGCAGTTGCCGCACAAACACCAGTGACATGGGTCGACGCTTGCCTCTTTGCGCCTTTGTTCGCTATTTTGAAGCTCATTTTGACTTCAAACTTAAGCGTCATTCACCTCGCCTATGTTTTTCTTGGGTTCATATTGGAAACGTTCCGCAGATTACATGTTTTTACAGCATATGGTAAAATGACTTTGACCAAGCCCAGTGTAACCACATGGTGTCACTACCCAGAGACCAATGCAACATTAACAACAATGGCGACTTACGAGTAAAAAGTTTTTTTTAACAATTTTATACAAGCTAAGACATGTTGAGAAATGTTATGAATGTTTTTATGTCGCTGGTGCAAATATTTATCAAATAGGAAATTAAGCTTAGTAACAGGGGATCCTTTACCTCTCCACTGCAAATTAAAAGAAGGTGTCCCCAGCCATGTAAAGAGTTAGTTAGTAACCAACAGTGATGTGCGGGGAGGTTCATGGCTGATGAGACACTGACTGAGGTAGGAGAACTGCGTGACTCACTTAGCGGCTCTTTGCAGCTGTTTTATGATCGCTCAGCACAAGAAACTAGTAACACACATACAGTTGTTGATAAAAAAAAACTAAATTTGAAATGTAGTTCATATAGCAAAATTGTTTAAACATTTGAATTATAGTGACATAGAGAGAGACAGCAATGTGGACTTAGTGCAGAGCATGCCAGCAGTCAGCCGTCATTGCTCAATCTGCGTTGAGGCTCAACTGTCCGCGGCCTCACCGCAAATCTCTTCTTGGTGTTTGAACCGTAAATATGAAAATCCAGCAACATTGAATAAAAAACAATCTAAAACTGGTGAAGTTAAATGAAAAATACCTTTATTGTGCAAATCACTTTTTTTCATTTCCCATTTTTTTCTTTCCAAGATTGGCAAGTGAGGCATGGCCTCCCCTGCCTCCCCTGACTGCACATCACTGATGACTGACCAGTTATTAGTGGTTGTATCATCTCAGTGACTATCCTCACCTCGACTATCAATATCCTTGCTAAGGCAACTGACTTTTTGTCCAGAGGCCCTTTAACAAGTACTTGGCAGGTCCTTTTTGAGCCTTGATGTACGACATAATTGTCATCACACAATTTGAGCCCTCTTGCAGGCGAATTCTCCAGCTAAATTTAGGGCCAAAGTTTTGAAGAGGGGAAAAAGTGCAGTATATGTTTTGCTTCCTTTTGAGTGACAATACCTTCCCATCCCTCAATGAGACTCAAGGCCTTTGACTGTAGCCTCAGGAATGCGGCAAAAGTCCAAAAAAAGTATTCAGGAGCTTGAGATTTGCCTGAACAACAGCACCCAAGTCAAACCTACCTGGCAATTTCAAGGCTTGGATTTACCCACATGGTATCTTAACTTGACTTAACTTGAGGCCTCTGACTGATTCTGAGGGTTAATCCCGATGACAGAGGAGATTTCAGAGTGCAAACAGTACCTGACTCTGCAGATGCTATGGCCTGTGTTGTATTGCAGCACTGCAGGAGAGAAGCAAATTTATTTTCTTGATCAGCAGCCTCGATGAAGAGCTAAGGTTTCCTTCAAAAGAGAGCATGGATCTAGCTGGAATCCAGGGAGTCAAGGCTGGAGGAAGCAGGCATTATTCTGCAGACAAGTAGGAACTGAAGAGCCAAAAGAGCCTAGATCTTGTGAAACTCAAAGGATTTGAATGAGCACTGGTTAGAACGTTTTAAAACCTTGAAGTGAAATGGCTCATAGCAGAACAGATGCTTTATAGTTGTAGAGGATGTATAGGATGGTGTTGAGGAGGGACACAAAAGCAGGACAGTGATTACGTAAGTGCATTTGGTAATTGCACAACCTACACTACAACCTACCTTCAACAACACCTGACCCCAGGAACTATCAGTCAGTGTGCTGCAGTCCATCAAACCAGTGTTCCGGCAGGTAGAGAAGGAAAGGCTGTGAAATGGCAAAAAACAACCAAAAAAAAACAGAATTAAAGTTGAGGAATGGGGAAAAACTAAAAATCTTACTGAGAGATGAAGAGTGGTTTCCAAAGTGTGAGAAAGGTAAAGAGGGGGCGAAGAGGGAGGAGAAGTAATGAGGCCAGTGACTGGCTTTACACCTCATCTCTGTGGAAACTAATTGGGAGAAAGCTGGAGGGCACTAATTTGACCACTCTGCTGGCTAAATGTGGTGCAACGAACTATGAAGGGTAAATCAATGTACTACCTCTCCCTTCACCTTACCCCCGTCTCTATACCCCCCCCCAAAAAAAAAATCTATCTAATAAAAATTCCATTGACTCCAACTATGCTTGTGGGCATAAAGGTATTGACCTGGGTATACATCATGCTTGCTGATGAGGTACAGCTCACTGCAGAGTTATGCTTCTTAATGGAAAAAGAAACATACTGAATCATCAGACACAAAATCTCTGTTCAGTCAAGCTGGTACTCTGAGGTGTCAACATGTGGCCTTTTACGGAGAGCTTCTTGAAGTGCTGCTATACTGAACATACTGTAAGACCATGATCAGCCAACACATTTATGTTGGCCTGGAGAGACATGCAAAGCGAACTGTGATTGAAAGCTTGTAATGCACATGAAGTATTATGCATAGCATGTGTGTGTGTTGTCTCCCAGGAGGCAATGCTCCCTGGTGGGAAAAAAAGAAACAAAGTGTATTGGTACCCCCTGTAGAGAGCCCAAGGGTGGCTGAACAAGGAGCCAGAATTTGGGAGGTCTAAAGACGAATTATCCTCACCCCCTAGGCTTGGGGGACCCAGCAGGTCTTTCAACATCATGTAAGAGTGGAACCCTGCTCTTGTTGACACACACGGGGAGAAAATACAGATATTCAGACCTGTAGTCGAACAAATATCATAGTTTCAGTGATCACTTGATTGTCAGATGCAGATTTCTTTATCTTCTTGGGCATAATCCTCCAAGTATTTTTGGTTTGATTTTTGTTTTTGCACAGTAAATAATAACAGAACCAAAAGTTCCTCCCTTTCAGAAAGGCTGCATTTTACACTTCAGTGTAGTGAGTGATCATTTGGGATTGTCTGATTCCACCTTTCATTGCGCTACTTGAAGGATGCTGATCTGCTCTGTTCAGCACCATCTGCCCCCTTCTCCTGGCGACTGTGCCTAGCAGCTCGGCCTCCTGGGAAATAGCTGTGGATAAGTTATTCAATTAGAGGGGCATTATTGGCCCGCTTTCTCAGAGGACACAGCTGATGATGCTGTGATTATACTGCGCTGCATTCCTTTATGAATCTCAGACCTCTGTCCCTGTGTGTGCGACATATCACGTACATGTCCTTACACTTAGATGCACTCAATTTGTGGTGCAGGGCATTTGTGTCATGTATGTTTATTTTTACATCTAAATGTCCAAAAATCCATTTGATGAGGGGGCACAAAGAGGCTGGTGGCAGTTGGAAAGAGTGCTTTTTCAAGATTAGGTTGTTTTCAAAAGAGCCGATCAAAGTTTGAACTGAAGTACGTGAACGAACACTCACGTCGGCACATTTTGGTTTCTCATGTATCACGTGAGAAAGGACGGAGACGTGCCCTCTGAGACCAGTGGGAACATTTCAACAGTCAACCCTGACTGTCAAAGATACTTGATATTAAATCACATTTATGTAAAATAGACACAGAAGTATGAGTTATTTTAAACAAGAATTGTCATGATCGTTTCCTGATTTTGGTGGACAACAAGTGGCACAGTACTCTGACTTTTGGCAAGTTCATATTTGAATGATTTCTTTTGTTACCAGAATCCTGTTATAATAAAGAAACAATGATGCTTGAGACAAAGACGGAAGAAGAGACATCGCAGCAGGCCAACACAGAGGGCCACTCACCCAAATCCAAACACATCCCCCCTCCACGGACCAGCGAGGTGGTCTTTAAAGTGCTGCCATGATGGGTCTGCCCTATCTACCCAGTGCAGACCCACAGATGCCCTCCCGGGGGGACAGGCTAGAGGGGAGCAGGGCAGCGGGCCTGGAGCCTCATCTGCTCTGCCCAGAATACAAATAGGTCAGTGTGTGGTTAGAGAGGAGGGGCACAGGGAGGGACACACACACACACACACACACACACACACACACACACACACACACACACACACACACACACACACACACACACACACACACAAACTGACCATGAACAAGAAGGGGTTCTGCCAGCTGAATTCCTCCATTAGCCATGATGGGTAGGGCCATCTGGTATCAGTGTGGTGAAGCAACCAAGTTTGTGAGTGTGCACACATTCACACACACCCTCACACGACAGGCATGATTTTGCTTTTATCCCAAAGAGATTCAGGACAGCATCAGAAGATTGTGTCAGTGACCCCTTAATGCAGCATTCACCTACCAATAGGTAGGTAGACACATTGCCACCTTCTATAGTATTAAAATCAGAGTTATGATAATGAACTGTCTGTTATATATCTATTGGAAATGTCAAGTCCACTTTATGAGCTAATGTTCTTACATGTACATTTTTGTTTGTCCTTTCTAACTTCCAATGGAGCATCCCTTCACTGATATCGTGAAATAATCACATATAAAGTGCAAACCATTGTTTTGCTTTCTCCCGGTTGGGCTTAAACATGTCAACCTAATCGACGACTATATTTTTCACGCCATATTCATGCTCTATTTATATAGCAGACTCAATGTATTTGCTGTTTAAACACTCTTTCAACAAGGACAAGAAATTGTGACCTTTTCTGAGGCAGACACTTAATTAGTTCCCTTAACAATGATCCTTAAACCCTACAGATTTAAAGTCAAAACACCCCTGGACAATGTTTAATCCATGTTCTAACCTTACTTCTATGGCCACATTTTGATTTGATTTTGGCAGATCCATGCTCAATCTTTTAGGTTTCTCCTGTTTTGGTAATTCCTGGAAGTCAGAAAAAAACATCAGCCAGGTTAAAAATAGAAATTGTTTTGCTGTGATGTAATTCTGTAGCTGTAGTCTAAAGTTTTCCTTTTTACCACTGGTGCAGGCTCATCATATCGGTGAAAAAGGGAAACTCATTTGTTTTGGCCTTATATCAAAACCCTGGCCTGATGAGGGAAGGCTTGCGCAGAGTAAATCAAGTAGAAAATAAGCAGTGTTGAATTATTTTCAAAAGCCAGCATGTTATTAAGCCAAAGCAGTCATGTGGCAGCGACTCATGAAAAGAAAATATTTCACAATTCATCGTACAGATTTTAATGTCATCACCTCATGGTAGATACCTAAACAGAAGGACATGGAGCACTTTACATCAGGCTGCTGCAGAGGAGGAACGAAACTTGTGCGCTAAAAACCAAGTGCAGACTCTTGTGTGCGGAGTATCTTCCAGTTACAAAGTGGGCAAATTAGAGTTGAAGAGGTCTGAATAAACACAACAGCTCATGAACTCTGCGTTGATGTTTCAAAGACTAACAGAGATGTGTTCGAGACACAACCTTTGAAATCATATTAACAGTCAGCTTGGTACAAGGAATTGATTTGGCTTCCAGACATTGACATCTTCTTGCTGAGACTCTGCATTTGAAATGATTGTGACTTTAGCTTTCCATCCTGCACTTGCATTAGTGTGATAAGTCCTGCATCATGGCCCACAAATATCTCAAACATCCTTGTCTCCACCCACCACAGTCTTATGTCTGCACAAAAAAATCATTTGTTGTGCAGCAATGTGCGTCTTTTTGATTAACACCCCCATTCTAGTTCCTTGGCGTGCCCGTCTCACCTCTCTTTCTTCCTCCTCTTCTCTTTTTACGCACATCCATCTCTATGATTATTTAAACGGGTGCCAGAAAAACACTGTGACACGTCTAATTTGGGCTGCTTGAGAGAGGAGAGAGGGGCTCTGCAATTCTCCACACTCCCTTTTACAGAGTGGGAAGTGACGGGTGAGAGAGAAGCTGTTGCTATGGCTACCGGCTGGCAGCTTCTGTCCTTGTGTTTGGAGAGCACTGGCTGTTCCCTCTCTACCAAACGCCTGGGAGGGAGGAGAGGGGAGGGAGGTGAGGCAGAAGGAAGTGAGGGAGGAAAGAGGTGAGGAGGTACAGTTTGGGAGGGGTTGGGCTGCCAGAGGGGAGCAACCCATGGTTTCTCTGCCACGAAACCTTCCCGACTGAGAAAAGACCAACAAAAGACCAAGAGTGAGGGCTCTGGTTGATGATCATCTGCTGCTCAACATTCGGGCAACTGTTGATGACAGGCTCGACAGCTGTGGGGGATGTGAAGGAGTGGCAGTGGATAATTGTTTCCGTGCTAACAAACAATTCAGGTGTCTCCATTGCCAGGAGTAGACAGCTCGTGGTGTCTGTAAACATCCAAACCACACCTCAAGTTTAACATTGTCCTCATCAGCACGTTACAGCGATTGATGCCACAATTTTGCTTTCAGGGTGTCGCATTTTCGCCATGGTGGTTTCATCCTAGCTTGCAATTTCCCATTATTAAGTGGTTCTTGAGAACCCTGTCTTGTTTAAGTGAAAGTAGTTTCACAAAAACTTCAATGTTACATCCTCCGAAACAGTCTTGCTGTCCAGTAAGATGATCTGTGTAATTGATAGCTATGGAATGGGCATTGTACAGAGCTACTATTTTTTGGACACACTAGTCTCCTTGTTACTTTCATAGCGAGCCTATTATATTCTTAAGCTCCTGAGCTGAAGTTTCACGAGCAACTAATACAACTATGCCTTTCGACTTTTCTTTTTGTCTTACCTTATTTGAAGATTAAAACGAGAGGAGTTTCGACAGGCTCATTGCCTCATATTTACTGTATATCCATGTCTGTATATATATGACTCTATGTGCCTATGAATTGGTTATAAAGTTCATTGTGTGTTTGTGTTTGTGTGTGTGTGTGTCTGTGTGTGTGTGTGTGTGTGTGTGTGAGTGTGTGTGTGCGCGCACACGCAACAGAGAGGGAGGAAGGTTTGTGGTTGCTATTAGATACATCGTGCTGAGGTCCTGGTGGTCATGCTGACGCGTCCCCATCCCCACTCCAACCCCCCTCCTGGCAGGAGGCTGACCTTGGCAGGGACTGACAGAGAGATGGCCTGGAGGGGGATCCACAGAGTTCTACGCCAGCCCACTGAGCCATCCCACTCAGTCTGTGCAGGTGTACTGACGCCTGGACAAATACACAGCAAGCCCCCCCCCCCCAACACACGCAAATCCACTGGACCAGAGGAGGCACCCTTAGCAGGCAGATGTGCTTACGCTCCATTTCACTGTGTTATCTTCTTTCGTGTTTCTTAGTATTACATTTTATACTATCTTATTCATAAGCACATTTTTTTTCTCCCTCATCAGTTTTGTGAATTAACTAATGTTCCATATCATACTCTGCAACACGATTTAAATCTATTATTCAGTTGATAAATAGATATATTTCAAAATCAATAATTCATTGATTATAGCATGTTCAGTATTATGACATTCATGATGCACAATCCTGTATAACTTGAGCAAAGGTCCCTGTGGATTTAGAGACCTGCTACGGTACATTCATTAGGTGCACTGCTTCACCTATCCACAACCCAAGCTATTTGTCTTTAAAATACAGAAATTGTTTGGAAAAAATGTAAGCCGAATTACTTTGAAGTCACCAAGACACTATATTATATAATTTAAGGCCCCTCTGACTCAGAAAAATCTATTTAAAAAACATGAAAACAAGATTTTCTCTTTCTATCCTTGGTGTGAATGAACGAGTGACACAGTAATGTGCCGCAGGGTAAAACATCCTCCAAACATTTTATACAGTTTAAGTCACCTTGTTGTAAAACGCAATTATAAACGAGTTGTGATTGTATGCAGCTGTGAAATGCAGTATTTCCTCATGTTTTCTCAAAAACTGAATACATTATGGGATAAAACAGCTGTCAAACAAATAAGCATGCACATATAAATGCAGATCTGAGAGTGCATCAAAAGTGTTTGATAAGATAAGCAAAGAGGACCTAAGCAAACAACCACAACATGCATCATTCATCACAGACACACTGGGCCCAGAACATCATTCTTCTCCGATTTAACGTTGTGATATCATTTGGTTTTACGAGGAATTTTTAAAAAAGAACACCTTGACTTGTGAGGCTGTGAGCAAGCTTTCCTTATTTTCCCCCATTGTGCTGAACATTTATGGTGCTCCAGACAACATGGGAATGTTGGGGATGAAGAGCCGCACAAAGTGAGTACTTTAGTTTTCTCAAAACCGCTCTCGGTTTGTAAAAAGAATAAATATATGATAAAGTATTTTCAATCTCTCTGTCAATGTAGTTCTCATTTTTTAACGATGCTTTTTTTATTGCTCTATTTTATTAGCATTGGATACTGCTTATTTTTTCTGCATAAAGTAAGCATGAAATATTTAAAATGTAAAAGAAAGGAAAGAAAGGAGGAACAGAGAAGAAGGGCGTATGTACTGCACAGGATATTCTTTCACCCAGTGACTTGGTCTCCCAAGCCACTCCCGCTTTAACAGGTCTTTCAGTCCAGTGTCTAAAGTTCACCCAGAGACATTAGAAGGGAAGCATCACACCACTCACTCGAAACATTTCACAACTCGACAAAGTTGTCCTTTGCACAGTGACAATCGTTGCCCCCTCAGTGCTGGCATCTTGTTGTGTGAGTGAATAGATATTGAATGGGCTTGGAATAATTTGATGAGATCAGGTTACATGATGCAAGGGAAGAGTGTAATAAAAGGATGTGCATTGATGCTAAACAGCTCATTATAGTGCAGTAGAAATGCTTTCCTTCGACAAACTTCCCCATTTTTGAGCTCCTCCCACCTCAGAGTGAGCTATGTCTGACCTGTCTCGGGCTGTCATAAGGACATGATGGAGGCTCCCATTCCTCAGGTACGTAATAAGCCCAAGGAGAACCTTCTTGTTGCTTACTTAAGGATCCTTTCTCCTTTGCATACCACTTCCAACCTCTCATGACCCCTCTCCTTAAATCCTGAGACCACCTCCTGTCGTCTTGTCACATGCACCATCCTTTTCATCTCCCTCATCCACCTTCCACTGCTGCCCGCAAAAAGCAGCTCAACACATTTACCTGCTATTTTACGGGGCGGCTTTCACGAAGCAAAAGCAGTCAGTACGTATGATTAAAGTGAGGCTAGACTAACGGTAGAAAGTTCGTAAGCCTCCTTCTTTGCACTGACTTCAGTTCCCACACTTTCCACACACTTGATATTTTCACACAGCTTCGGTTACATGGCACCTTCTGTTGATCTGAAGAATGCAGCATAGTTTCTTTGTCCCTTTCCTTTTTTCTTTTCTTTGCAACATGTGTCTATTTTTGAGAACATCTGTCTGTGATACTGTGAAAAGATTAGAATAAGGTTCACTAAAGATGCAGCAATGCTCACACTCCTCCTGTAGTTTCTTTTTGGGGTCTGTACGCCTGGATATCGAAGACCGTGCCATGCAAAGCAGATGAAAAATAAAACAACTTGAGGTTTGAAGGGGATCATTTGTAAATACCTAAGCAAACTAGTGCTGCCCTGTTTTGTGTTTTAATACCACTCTGCAACTCAGAAAGTGATAATAAGCTATTGTTGTACCACATTACCAAATTATTCGGTTGAACAGACACAAAGAACTCTGCATTGCTCACTTCAGCTAAACTCTTTGGGAATTTTCACACCTCTGTGTTTTTTTAAGAGTTCTTCTGGTCAAAATCAAAGAAGGAGTTGCTGGTAGCTTTATTTACCCTTTGGTACAGGTTTGTTCACACAAAGGCAAAGCTCGATGTAAATAAAAAGACATGTTAGCAGTTGCTCTTTTTGCTGGTCAGGGGATCAACTCAGAAAAAAATGATTGTTACTGGATAGCTATTGTTATTCAAAATGAACCATCAAAAATGGCTGCTTATTATATTTTACGGTTATCGTTTGGGAAGTATATGAAGACAGAATATGGCTTGACATATGAATTTCAAGGCAACAATGTGTTCCTTCATATTATGACCAACAGTTGTTTCTTACACTCAGAAGAAGAAGAAAAGCAGACATTATGTAGAACGTTTGCAGCACATAACCAGCAATGGAAAGCTCATCAAAGCATAATGGCAAGATATATGTTGTATCACAAAAAAGTTTATCATCGTTGTCGTGGTTTCTCTGAGAACGGCTCTTTAATAAAACCACGATCCACGAATACACCTTGAAATTAACATCCAGCCCACCCATGGATGGTTTGGGAGTCTGCAGATTTATCCCATTAAATGTCATCCACCTCTCCCTCCATTTACCCATTCAAGCGGCCTCTTCTCCCACGTTAGACACCTATAGCCACTCCCATCCAGACAGACACGAAACACATTTCTTATTTCAGCCCTATGCATTAAGCGAACCTCTTATAGAGCGCACTCCGCTTTATTCATCACCCTTCTTTCACTGCAACCCTTTTGTTTCATCCTACTGTGTCCACTCAACGATCTGATCCTCCAAACAGCTACTGTGGTCAAATAGTTGACATACAGCGCCTGAAATGAAACAAAATGAAGTTGAAAACGCTCGGACCAGGCTTGCTTTGACCTACTACTGTAAACAATAGTAATCTAAGCGTGGTCGAGTTGGCCCCCTCCCTCTCCCAATGATGGTTCTCCAGCTCCACGAGAAGCCTGTGCCATGTTGAGTGGTGTGAGCTCCATCAGCCATGCAGATGAGTCCTGTTTCCTGCACCTTAATTAGAGCTCCCAGAGGACCGACTGTGGGCGCTGAGCAGCATCAGCCTCTCGTACCACAGAAATACCTTTCATCCAGCCACAAAACACCAGGAGGGGTACAGAGGTTCATGTGCTTTAAGGCTATCGAAAAAAATGGTCATCATGAGGAAATATTCAGTATTTTCTAAAGCTTTCCCTTTAAACTAATTCATCAGATGACAACTTAAAACTAAGGCCACACACAGAGACTCACGCACATATATATATTTAACATGTACAAAAATGTGTATGTATACATGTATTTTTATTTTACGCATGGGAATGTTATCCTGAATATGCTCTATAGTAAGCACATATAGTCTGTTAGTAAAAACCCCACACATTTTTTTTCAAGTTTCATGCAGGATTTTTGAGATAAACTTGACTTTTGAGCTTCTCTGACATCAGCCACAGCCAATATTAGGAGTTTGAATAGCGGACACTTGCAGAAATACTGAGTAAGTTACGATTATCTTTTTTTCACGAATTATATGAAATTAAAACATTATCTTGTTTGCTGTCTCCACCGACACCTTCCTGATTGTGTCCCCTTTAAACGGGGAGGTGCTCCGGTGCTCACCCCCTGCCCGGGGCTCCGCCGCTGCGGGAGGGGTGGAGAGGTAGCTCGGGCTGGCTGTGAGCGGACTCGTCGGAAACCTCCCCGGAGGGGCCCCGTGTAATTCGATGCATGCTGTTAAAGCTTAGACTATATTGTCTTCCCTTTGCTTATGAAGCCTCCACCCACCGGCCCACCCTACATTTAGCGGATCATGTGATTCGGGTAAGTCATTTGCAAGTACAACAGAACTCTGTGCGCTCCCATTCATTTCCTGAGAACTGCCTGAGCAGAGCAGCTGAGAGGCAGAAGGGGAGGGAGCTGCTCACTCACACACACTCACACTCACACTCACTTACATGCACACACTCATACACACACACACACACACACACACACACACACACACACACACACACACACACACACACACACACACACACACACACACACACACACACACACACACACACACACACACACACACACACTCACACTCACACACACACACACACACACAGAGTGATAGGAGAAGAGGAGAGAGGAGACAGAGAGGACTGTAGAAAGGAAAACAGTCTCCTAGTCTCCACGGCTCTGCAGCTTCTGACAAGGTCTGTGCATTTTTATCGTCCTGTTCCTCTGCTTGCTGCTGCTATGTGCTTCCATTTGTCAAGTTGCTGGGCTTTGTGCTTGTGTTCAGTTGCATCACTTTCAGCTGTCATTGCTCTGTCAAAGCAGATGACAACTCAAATCACCTCCAGTATTGTGTTTGGTGTCAGTGAGGAGAACAAGAGACCCCTGCATGGTGCTGACTAGACATGTTGCATATTTCCCCATTTACGTTCACGAGTTGTCATGACAGGAGTTAAAAAGAATAAGTGATTGCCGTCACAACCAGCAGCATCCTGACATGATCCTGCCGGCTCTAGTTTTTATTCATCCCCTTTTTTTTTGCCATTGCATCAACATATACCGTGAAGGTAACTTCAAGACATATCAGTTTATTAGAGCAGATCCTGAAGACTAACTGACTGAAGATCCTGCTGGTGAACATGAGAACTAATGCTGCGACGCACTAAACTCCCTCTCTCTGCACTCTTTGCTGGAAAACTTTACTGCCTGTCAGAGTTTTGTGCGTGTCTTAATGCAGTTGTGTGTGTGTGTGGGTGAATATTTGTGCGGATTACTGTGCTGTGCCTGTATGTGAGGCTTGTTTGCCTACCACAGCCTACTTTGCCTGCGTGGAGACAGGCAGAAAAGGCTGTTAGCAACGGGTTAAACATTAGGTGGCTCGGGTAGCGGAGGAAGGACACTAGGGGTGGGGGGTGTTTGTGTACGTGCATATCTGTGTGTGTGTGTGCGCGTGCGTGTGTGTTGCAGAGTTGGTGTCTTAGATGACATCGGCAGTGCTCTCACTTCCAGGCTAATAGTCATTGGTATTGATGGGTAGCTGTCAGAGAGGCAGAGAGCCATCAGGCTGGGGAGAGTGGCCGGGGGCTGGCCCTTGGCTGTTATTTTCAATTACAAGGGACCGGGGCAGAGCTGACAGCAAAGGCATTTGTAAATCTAGTGAGGAGGAGGAGGGTGTGTGGAAGGGGAGTGGTGGTGGGAGGAGGGGTGGGATGGAGCAAGAGAGCGGGAGTGAGTGAGAAAGGTGGGAGGCGGCAGGGGGGTTGGGTGAGACTGTGGCCTCTGCTCCTGGGTTTGATGTGGAAACTGAGCACTGACCTCTGTGACTTTACCCCGGCGCTGTAGAGAGGCCTTGCCTTGCTTGTAACTGTGTGACAGCCATAGGGTTTGTGTGTGTTTTGTGTGAGTGTGTTGCAATAAGTTTAAACTACGAAAAAGTGTGTGCAGATGAGACCCCCTGCAGCGCATGGATGTTCACCGACCAAGATTAGTGTCCATTTGAACTCTCACTTAAATCCATTTACATAGGGGCCTTCACTCCAGTGAATAGTCAGGCTGATATTGCCCCACATGCAGACTGCAATTTGCATGAATATGTAATACAGCATTTGATAGACTTGAAGCAAACTAAATATTTTGCATGAAATCAGATGGTGATAATGACAGGATGTTGAAATAATCTATAAATAACATCATTCGTCATGGTGTTTTACCATACGAGAGGATCAATGCATATGCACAGCATACTAAAAAGTAGGTAAAGTATCATTACATCACTGAACAAGATATTTTTGCTGCTATTAAAGAAGTGTGCAAGTGTTCACGTAAATCTGAAATGAATCCTCTGAGTTATGATTTTCTCTTATTCAAATGAACTGCATATAACGGACGGCAGTAGAGCTCTCTCCGCTGGTGACTCACATAATAGTGTTCAGCTGCACAGTGATGCACAATATTGGATGTTGCTGTGTACAAAAAAATAAAGAAGCAGAAAGTTGCAGAAACATTTATGGTTTCATGTCAATGCAACTGCCTGCTGAGCTTTTTTTGTCACTGAATGTAACAGTTTTAACTAGCGACAGCCTGTGTGTAATACTGGACTGAAGATGGTGAGAAGCAGCGCTAAATGTCACAGTGCTACAAGGCAGTAACGCAGCCACTTTCTGATGGCTGCATGAAAGAACATTTAAATGGCATAGGGACTGCTTAGCTCAGAGGAAAGACAGCAATGTCTGTACCGTATTTTTACAAATTCTTCAGAATCGTCTTTTCCAGCATTTGGTTTGGCATCTTCAGCCAAAACAAAAGTTAACCGCTGTGGTAATTTCTTTCCACTGACTTAAACTTCATGTTATGTGGCTTACCAATGATTCAGTTATTCTTGGGCTAGCCTTTGTAGTCTGCCTGCATCAGCTGTTGCGCTCTCCTCATGTGATTCCTCCATTTCGGATTTGAGCTTCAGCTCACATTGATCAATTTTGTTGTGCAAGTCCAGTTTGGAATAAAATGTAAGGTCACATATAAAATAATCCCAATATTATCGCAAACTGATATGGTGGTGCACCTCCAGCCTTAATCCTCAATAATCGTATCCTGCCTCTGCTCAACCCTCACTCCAGATGTGGTCCAGGGCTTGTGATAGTGATCGGTGCAGGTGAGGGTGGACTCAATTAAAAAGGCAATCATCAATGGATGGACTCTATCTGGCCATCAGCACCGCTCTGGCCAAGACATTTAATTACTTGTCAGGATTCCGCTACTAAAGGCATCATCCGTCTGCCACAACTCACAAATTGGGTGGATGTTGACAGATTTAATCTTTCGGGAAGAGGTTCTGTTCCCTAGTATGTTCATTGTACCGTGCAGGTCCACTGTCTTGCTCAGGGAGATGTGAGTCTCTGTATAACCCCTAATCAGCAGGGTTAACTGCTGGCATATTGACAGACTGCTGTATCATTGATCCAGTATGGTGTTATGGAGTGTATCAGCATTGATTCGTCATAGACTGCAGTGCACAATATGTTAGATTCATATGTTACTCCGACTTTGAGACAAGTCCAAAGGGGCTGAGGTGGGTTAGAGACAATAGGTATGCTAGAGTGCATTGTGGGATAATCTGCAGGTGATCGCGAAGATCGAGCTCTGAAGCTGTCAAATACAGATTTTTAACCACAAGAGATGTTCATATGCAAAGATCCTGAACACAGAACACACACACACACACACACACACACACACACACACACACACACACATACACAGATTTCAAAATGTTCTTATCAAGCTGAAGTTTATAAGGTTGAGATAAAAATTACTCCAAAATATCTCAGTTGACACAAATCTTAAACAGACCGTTAACACGTGTTATGTATCATTATGTCTTCTGAACAAATTTTGGACCCATTGGTGCTGGTTAGGTCAGACTGACCCAGAATAGTAAATTATGAAACAAATCTACCTATTCTTTCTATTACTGAAAAGACAAATCGCATATTTGATGGTAGTTGCGTGATTTATTCTTTTTGTCGGAAAATGTCAAATGAATCGCGCTGTTTTAAATCTTTACGAGACAGTACGTCATATATTTTTTGGTTGAAGACAAATACAAATCCTTGTACTTTTTAAATTTATTTTTTCATTTTTTTAGCAAAAAATTCACACTGGTCAGTTCAGTCAAAACATCCCATCAGAGTTAAACATCCACGCCAGTTCTTTATTCTGAATAATATAACATGTGTTGAGCATCAGGTTATGTACTTTCCTGTTACCTCTGCCAAGCAGGTTGTATTTTCACTCATGTCTTTTGCTTTGCTTGCATGTCAGTCAAAGGGCTTACATAAAGCACGAACCGTGGTGAAAGGGAGTGTTGTGGAGCCAAGGAGAAACCTCTGGGAGGTTGTTGAGTCCAATTAGATTGTTTTTATTCGGAATTTACTCACACACAGAAAATGCTGAAACTGATCAGCCACGTCTTGGTTTAGTGACTTACTGTAGAAAAAGCATTTAGATTTGTGAATCTGAGCAACTATGGTGTAAACATTTCTGCCAATTCTCGATCTGTAGACCCTTATCCACCACCGTATGCTATACATAGTCATATTTCCAATGAACCCAATGCATTTTGGGACAGATCTGTTTATCGAATTGGAATCTAGCATCTTCTGGCTTTTTCCTTGGCTGTGATTTGTGATCTTCAAAGTGTCCCCTGCAATATTTCTCGAGGATGATTGTAATCTGAACCCCACGTTATTTCATCATGTCAGAAGATGACAAAATGTTCCCTCCCTTTGCATTTTCTCTTGTTGATTCAACCTTTGACCCGTGTCTATCCCACATTTGTTTACCAAAATTGAGTTAAGGTTGTACATGGAGTGCTCGAGCATGTGAGTTTTTTGACGAGGAGAGAAAGGGAGGGAGTGGGGGCACGGAAAGTATTGTGCAACAGCCACTGACTCGGAGTTTGATAGTCTAAACACTGAGCTCAAATAGCAAAGAGATTTAGTCCAACCTGGGTGATTACAGCTTGTCACACAATGTCAATTTCTGGTTTTGGTATTATTTTTGCATGTCTTTGTTGAGTTCTTGTTGGGAGCCTGTCAGCTTCTAAGCTGGTCTTGGCAAACCAAGTATATCTTTAAAAATAGAAACTATCATTAAACAACACACTGGACTGGAAGCAAACTTTAAGATCTTGTTTGACCCACTCATTGATAATTTTTTCATTTTGCTTTATTAGAATGACACCATTTCTGCCGCTGCTAAATGTTGGGGGCATGTCAAGGGGAACTTGTTTCCAAACCGAAACAAATATGCAGTCACATTTTTCCGAGTCTTAAGGAGAATTTCTGCCTATGGAAGGCCTGCCTATCTGTGCTACTTGAGCGGGATTTTAAGATTCAAAGACTCAAAGATTCAAAGAGTTTATTGTCATAACTAACAGTGTGGAAACGCTTTTCCCCATACAATGAAATTCTTACTTTGCTGTCCGCAGTGCATTTGGCCGGCATGCAACTGCAGAGCGAGCAAACACATCTGCCACAGAGGGTGCCATTCTAAGAAGAGAACCCTTTGAAATTTACATGAATATTGCCCAGGTAAGGATGCTGCATGGACCACTGTGAAATTTGTTTCCAGTTGTACCATAGATCAACTGTCAGAAAAGGAAATTATGTAAACAACATATGGAATCCATTTAGGGGCATGTGGCATACCACAGGGTCTTTGACTTTAAAAGAAATGAGTGCCGGTTTAAACTACGGACCCTAACTCCCCACGAGTGCAAGCTGCTTTCACCAGGTATCATAATGGCACTGCATTAGCTCAAAAAAAAAAGGAAAAAAAAACGGAGGCGATGGTGTAATATAAGTAAACGGAATGTTGGAATATATAAGTAAACACAGCTGACAGCTTCTATTGAATGATGTTGGAGGGATGAAATGGGTCAAACCAAGGGGAAAAGCTCAGAGAGAGAAAATAACTATATGCACATTTCATCTGTGACTGTCAGTGTGCTGCAGTGTTTTGGTTGGTCCATTATTGTTTGTTTCCATCTGTTATGTGTTGAGGCAAATTTGCTTGTGTCAGCATAAAGGAAGGAAAGCAGGGTCACACTTGTGGTGACTGGAGCACATATCAATAATCAAAGAAGTGACCTACAATTTGCCTTTGTGTCACCATTACTGTGCAACAGTTCCAAAATGTATTTATCCTACAAATGCATTATACTGGCATTTAATCAAATTGATAAAATTTCAAGTTTAAGGATGATACGATCAATATTATGTAGTGTTGTTGCACTAAATACAGATCGAAAGGATTTCAATTCAAGCAGTTGTTTGAAAAGACGAGGCGTTTTAACTGTTATAAATAAACAATTAACAAAACTTAACACCCATTAGAAATTTTTATTCAAATGTTTATAGTACTTATAGACTATTGTAAATGCTGGCCTATCATGAGTGTACAGTGACAAACTCACCACACCCCTCCTGAGAGTGGGATCAACTGTCAGTGATCTGGGTATGAGCATGATTAGAGGAGGTGATAGATTGCCCATCTCCCGGTAGTATAAGCTAAGCTGTCACTCAAAGTGACAACCCCTCAGATGAATCTCACTTTTATAGCAAATTTTGGATTTGGTTCTGGTCTGAATTTTGGGGGGATTCTCACTTCCTTATGCTTCATCAGGTAGACATTGATTGTTTAGCATTTACGGTTAGAAGCACGAGAAAGCCCCGACATATCTTCTTCCCACACAGATTGGGGCAACTGCAGTCTGCATCAACATAGTAATATTCACATGAGTGATAGTTACACTTCAGGGTGAAGAATGCCCAGTCAGGGAAAATCAACACAAACACATCATGCTACAACTTTTTACTGCTTTGTACAAATGGAAAACTTTGTTTGACTGAACAAAAAGACAACTGCTGACTGATTTGAAATGTTCTTGAATATGATTTAGGATTTAAGGGTTGGCACATGCACAGAGTTCCCAGTTTTCTCTTGTTGAGGGCTGACCATTAATATAAAAAAATAAAGCTCAACTTCCATAGAGCTAATGTGCAACTGAAAGTGGGGGGGCTGGTGGATGAGTGGTTGGGTAAGGGGGCTACCTCGTCACAATAGAGGGATTATGAGAAGAGGAAATATCCAAACGATGAAAAGTGTGATTGTTAATCAGATGTAGAATATATGCACATGAAAATAAATTTTGATTTAACCTGTAAAAATTCTTTCACATCATCATTCTATATTCTACAAATCACAGAAAAAAACGCAGCCAGTTCTTCCCAGGAAGCAGCCCTAATACACACACACATATGTGCGCGTGCACACACACACACACACACACACACACACACACACACACACACACACACACACACACAAACACATACACACACACACACACACCTAAACCTGTTTCTCTTTGTGTCTGTTCCCCAAATAACCCTGACCTTCTTGTCCAACAATGTCTTTGTGAAGGGTGTGACCTTTGA
>CAAKHD010013665.1:119359-201971 GCA_901007705.1 Fistularia tabacaria | reverse complement strand
ATATGTATATATGTATGTATATATATGTATATATATATGTATATATGTATGTATATATATGTATATATATATGTATATATGTATGTATATATATGTATATATATATGTATATATGTATGTATATATATATATATATATATGTATATATGTATGTATATATATGTATATATATGTATATATGTATTGTATGTATATGTATATATATATATGTATATGTATATATGTATATATGTATGTATATATATATATGTATATATGATGTATATGTATATATGTATATATGTATGTATATGTATATATATATATATGTATATATGTATGTATATATATATATATATATATATATGTATATATGTATGTATATATATGTATATATATATGTATATATGTATGTATATATATGTATATATATATGTATATATGTATGTATATATATGTATATATATATGTATATATGTATGTATATATATGTATATATATATGTATATAGTATGTATATATATATATGTATGTATATATATGTATATGTATATATATGTATATATGTATATGTATATGTATTTGTATGTATATATATATGTATGTATATATATATGTATGTATATATATGTATATGTATGTATATATATGTGTATATATGTATGTATATGTGTATATATGTATATATGTGTATATATATATGTATATATGTGTATATATATATGGTGTGTATATATATATATATATATATATATATATATATATATATATATATATATATATATATATATATATATATGAAACATCACATCTTTCTTTGCTTCACCTACAATGTTGGCCTCTTTCCAAAGCCAACCGGTCACATAAAAGCATTGAAGGTAAGAGATTGACCGTACAACGATGCCCCCTGCTGGCTGCTTCAATGCCTGTCACATTAATGGCTGGCACCTAAGTAATACTGCAGTCTTGGGTACTCTGACAAATACAGGGTTGAGAGAGCAGGGTTGAATGCAGCCTTTTATGTGTACATGGCCTGATGCTCTCTCACTCACACATATGCATGCACATTCACACATTCTTCTAATGATGGTGAATTAATATTGTCATTGTTGAAGGCATTTGAGATGGCTTCACTCATAAATCTTCCTCATTCTCTTCCCTGTTTATCCAGCGTTTCACTGCAATCTATCCTGACCTGTTTCCTGCTTCTTGCCTATTAAAATACCTTTTAATTATAGAACACTCTGTTTAATTAACTTGATGGATGTACCCAGACTGATCCCACAGGGAAGGAGAGGGTGGAACAGAAAGAGAAGATGAGTCAAAGTTTTTAGGGGTGCATGCTAAGGACCTTCTACTTTCTACAGTGATATACAGTTTATTCCATCAGCATAAGGTCACAGGATTAACATTTGGCTGATTATTTATTTTTTGCAATTCTTTTATTCTGTTATTATATGGACATCTCTGTATAGATCAGTTTGATTTCAGGAGACTAAAAGGCATTTTCAGTCATATTCTCAATCATCTGTTTTTTTTTCTACCCCTACCTCTGTTGTCTGATTTAAACTGAGACGAAATTTATTGCATTTGACATACATGTTGCCCTGTTTTAAATGTAATGAAGAATATACTTGTCATCCACAGCTTTTGTAGCAAGTCAGAGATGACCAAATGCTTACTAAAAGAAGCAGTGGAGCAGAAAAATCCAGTAAATGAGACTGAAGGCAAGAGGGGTTCCCTTAGAAAAACTGCTCCTCCTTTTTTATCTTTGTGCCAGCATAGGCCTGGTGCACATGAACATAATACCCAGTGCTCTGCATGTGTGGAGGAGGTAGGCAAATGATCATAGGTAAACAAATATGGTTTACCTCAACCTTTCAGGGCAATGAAGAGACTGTGGCTGTTGGAAAAAAAAAAAAAAACCTTCCCAATTTCCATGCTGCAGTTTGGAAAACACATGCCACAAACACATATTGTTTGTGAATACCATATAATGCAAATCTTTTTTGTGTGCTAGTAGAAACAGTTTTAAGCGTCTAGTGCAAGTACATTGTTTAAATATTATGATCAAATCGTTAACCATGGCGGAATGATTCAAATATAACCGGGTCTCATCATAAGAATTGGCTTTCCAAATGTTTTGAGTAGTCAACTATTTTTTCCCGATAAAAATTTGATATATTCATCACCAGTAGAGATTGTTTACTAAGAAGAGGTTAGACACACTTAAGTTCTCAGAAATCATTGCGCAGTAAGATGATTGTTTGAAACAGTTGTGTAATCCTGTATATGATGACATGTTACAATTAGATTGTATCTAGCAGGACCTTTTGTCTTTTTCGATTTTAAGGTATTTGATGTGTTGCCAAGATGCGGTCATCTGTTACCTGGGGAGCAGCAGTTGGTTGCATTCTACTTCTATGGTCATCACTATGTCAGTAAAGAATTGATAGCACAGTGTCACGTGCACGAGGGACCAACATATGACATTATGCTCAAAGGAGAAGCATCAGAAATTAGTTACCACCTGGATTCAACTATCGTTGACTTTGGATTGCAGGTATTGATCTACCTGTTTGCGTAGGCAAGGGACTAACTGAGCATTACATTAGGTCATCCTTAGCTAAAATATGAATAGAAAAAGGATATAGTTCATGGTTGGGGTTATATAATGATCAATCAAGGAAAACCTTGAGGCACAAGTGACTGACATAACCTTTTGATTTACTTTTTGTCCTTAATGGGCTTTATTGACCTCTTTGAAATATAGCTCCTCCTTCAAGTGTGTCCGAAGATGTTTGTCAAAACCCATTAGATTCTTTAGAACCAACACCTATCATATCATTTAGAACATGACCAGTTTACTAATCTACTGTTGTTTTAATGCTCTGACTTTAAATGTCATAATTTACTCCAATTGAGCTTCCCACTTCATCTCTTCAAGCCATTCAGACCAATTCAGAACAGGGACATATTGATTATAAACTGCTAGAAAGTTTTGTCTATTAAGCTATATTTGCAGTAGTTCATGTATATAAGGATTTTCTGGAAATGGAAGACACCCACACTGATTGGCATTTGCCTTTTCTGACATTCTGGCAAAGTTAGTACTGTTATAAAACTAGAAAGGACTGAAAAGCCAATCCCAAATATTAAAAAAATCACAGCCTTCTTTTGAGCTATGACATTGAAATACTTGTAGAGAAATGACAGTTACGGATTTTACAACACACCAAAATGAACTAAGTAGTTCAAAGCTATCCTTTACCATCCTCAGCATTATTCTGAAATATAAAAAGATAAAAAAATGCTTTGAATTCAGTTTGTACCTGTACCTTCTTTTTCCAGCATTTTAATCATATATGGGATTCTGAGTTGTCCTTGAAGAACACTGGCAAGGTGGGCTTTAAATTTAACATTGAACATCTTCAAAATGAGCAGGAGCCGGATGAGCATATGGTGGCAGAAGGTCACAAGATCAGACCTGGCCAGTTTACTGTCATTCCCAACAGAGTGAGTTGACTTCAAGACCATTTCAGATGCAGGGCGGCATTATACAAAAGTTCTTGTATTTTTAATCAATTTTATTTTAATTTGTAAGGGCTATGTTGATGCAGGCATGGAGCAATGCCTGCATGTGCTCTACCATCCAGGGATCCCTGAAGTGTTTGAGAGAAGGTTTCAGCTGGTTGTGGCTCACCTACCACCACAGGAAATCTCAGTGGTTGGAGAGGCAGTGTTCCCAAGAATCAGCCTGGATTTGCCAAGAAATCTGTGTACATATAGACTTGTGCTATTATACAAAGATATGATTTTTATTTTACACATAAAGGCAACATGGGAGACAAATTCTAAGCCTAAGGATACAATAGTGTGAAGTTTCTTCTTTAAACAAAACGCATAACTGCAACTAGAATAGACAGATTTAGCACTACTTGCTTATATACAAGATCTTTTTTGGCAATATTTGGGACAATTATAATTCTGCCTGAATGTCAGATATAGAAGAAAATTCTTAATTCATAAGGGAGTGGTTTATTGATTAATGGAAAATTAGGAACTGATCCCAGCTACTGAGACAGACAGGTTGCCTGAATATGACTTATTTATTCAAGCATAACAGAAAAACACAACTGCAGGCATGAAATCATATTTGATATCATCATCCCCTTTCAGCAGATGAGTGCTACAGAGATGTGGTGCATCAGGCCACAGCAGTGGTAGAAGCCAATAAACCCAGATGGAAGCTTATGAATGGAATTGGAGGAGGAGAAGGAACAGAGACCATCAGAGCCTTCACAGTCAGTGACTTAAGTATAATGAAAATATTTGCATATCCACAAAAAATTATATTTTGGAAAAACTTGCTCCGAAATTGTGATATACTTAGTATCTCATCTCATACCGTACTCACTTTGTATGGTTATAATGTACATTTCGTGACCCTAAATATATGTTTATTAATGTGCTGTTGGCAACCAGACATTTTCATTAAAGTTCCTCATAAGAAATCATCAGAAAAGTAATGTACTAAAATTAGTTGAGGAACTTAACCTTTTTTTATTTGGAGGCTGTGGTCACATGGTAGATGGTGGAGGCTCCTCTTTGGTAGACGCGGTAGCATTATCTTTGGCTCACATTCTTCTCCCATTCTCAAAGATGTCTACATGAACCTAACCAGGATGATTTTACAAAATCTAAACCTGCTTCTTGGCTTAAACCACTTGACACTGTTTTTGCATTGTGGGGATGCTTGCTTCTTTTTTAGCTATTATTCTTTACTTTGCTGAAATTTAAAAGGTACACATTTTAGTGAAGATAAAGACATTTCTCTCACAAGATGCAGTACCTTTGAAAAGGCAGAAAAAATAAACCTATTACTGAATTATCAATCTTTCATTATCCATTACCTAATTGCTTTCTGTAACTTTGAAATAGTTTTCAGCAAATTAAAAGTTTTTATTCACTCTTTATTCTCTAGTATGAAGAGCTTCTTCACATGGAGATTGACAGAACACTCGTCAAAGAAAATGCTCTAGCTGTGACCAAGAGCCTGCCAGAGCTCAGAGACTTGCAAGGTTCCTACAGAAAATGTCATAAACTTAGCAAGTAAGTACACACACACATATGCACACGCAATGGACAGATGGTCCACTCAGTGGACTGAAGTGAGAACTGTGAAACTCTTTTGAGGAATTCCAGGAGTCTGAATAAATGAATGGTGTGTGCCTGAGGATTTATTCTGGTCATGACTTAGTGAGTGTTTGCTGATTTCTTCAATGCCACATTAAACTTTTGTTCAAGATCAAGGATTCTGCACTCAGAGAGAAATGGGTGATATTGAGAGATATATTTTTGAATGAATTTAAAATTCAACTTAAAAAGGGTTTAAAAAAATCCTTGAGTTTCAAATCTCTTGTTAACCATGTCTGTATATCTCGATCTACCCTTCAGGTTGCTGCTCCCAGAGTATATTTTGGATTTTGGTTATGTCATTCTCGGCAAAGTCATAAATCACACTCTCAGTGTAACAAATACTGGATCAGTGGCTGTGTCCTTCCATGCAAACTGCAAAGTTCTTGTTGGCACAGGTATGTATGCTTTAGGAAGGCATGAAGCCTTTCAATTTTTTCCTGCACATTACCTAGACTCATGTATAATTTTTATTAAATCTCTGCCTCCTTCTGTACTTCTATAATCTCACAATTCTAACCAAGCTTAGTTCTGATTTGCTATGGAAACTGTAATTTATGTTGACTTTCTCAAAGTGAATGTTGCATTATTAATCTGGCACTTTTATAACAGTCTTGATATTAGGACTGTGTTTTACTTGACTCTATTATTCAAAACACTACTCTGCAATTAAGTATTTAAGTAATTTACACCACATCCCTTTGAGACTAGTTTAAGACGAGACACATTTCAATAATTATGTTGTGATTGTGTTTTTACCCCTTTTAAGGTTTCAGTTTAGAATTTGAACAAGTGAACGATCTGCCCTGTGGTGAGACAAAGAATTTGGCTTTAAAATTTGATCCCCAGGGAACCAAAATGGACGAGGGTGACATATGTGTTGTCCTGCCAATACAGGTACATAGAAGCACACATTAACATCCTCTTGATTTTTCCGAACCACTTCATCTATGAAACTGCTCATTTTATACTTGACATACTGTAATTATTTTTTACACAAGTTTAAGTTCAGATGAATAGGATGCTGATTTGATTTGATTTTTTTCAAAACATATAAGAATAATTAAATTTGTATAATAGGTCACAGGTGGCCCAGTGGTACAATTACGGCTATCTGCAGCAGTGATCGTGCCAGCTGTCACTGTTTCCAAAGACATTCTTCAGTTTGATACCGTGCAGTGTGGCATGTGTCAGGTAATCATGTTACATTTTAAGTCGTGTTTCTAGTCGATTACTGCATGATTAGCTCAAGTCGAAGTTGAAAGTCAAGTTAAGTCTACATTTAGGTTTACGCCACTTTCTAATTACACTTTGTTGTTGTTGACATTCATGGGTGTATGGCAAAAAAATGAGGGACAACGATGAGCGGCCTGTTTTCTGCAATGTTCTACTCTTGGGCCTTTTCAAAAGGGATATTACTTGAACGGTCATCCATACTTTCTGATTTATGGTAACATGGCTCATTAAGTTTTCAAAATTATGAGGTTCCACTATAACAAATCCTGATTTTATAGTCTTTCAGTGTCTTCTTAGTTCTGTCAATTAGGATTGTAAAGTTTAAAATCTATCACATAAAGTAAAGCCATGTCATCAAAAGCTCAACCTTCCTTGGCCGGCTATTGCCCTATTAATTTGCTGTTTCATGAAACTAATTTCCCCAGATTGCAATGTTTGAAATGGCTATGGCTACGTTTCAAAGACATTCTCAAATAGGTTGTAAAGGGCTGTACATCATGAGCAACTGAGTTCTCTTGCAGCTAAAGTCACATAAAAAAAATTTCATCTTGCATCCTCATTCTGTTCCAAAAGATGAATCTGTGTTTTATTATTCATTCAGATAAAGACAATACAGCTGATAAATTACAAATCTGTGCCATGTAACTGGACACTATCTCAGGAGGTAAAGCCACTCAAAAAGGTAATGGAATAATGTCTCAAATGTACAACTTCCAATCTGGAAAGGATTTTTTACCATCCTTTATACAAATTGTTTAAAACAGGCAAAAATTATGCATTAAATATAATGGTGACAATGCTGAAGGAAGAGTTATCCTTTCACACAGGTTGATAAAATCCTGCCTCTCTACCAACGTCAAAAGGCCTTGCAACGGCAGCAGCCTCCCCCAGTGGTGTTTGAGGTTGTACCATCCTCTGGATGCCTTTTCCCCAGTGAAAGGATCAATGTCCAGATCAGGTTCAGTCCTGCTGCGGGGGTAAAGAGTAATATTGATCTTTGAGTATGCACAAAGACTTGTTCAAGGCACAAGGTTGGGCACGGATTTTTGTGTGTGTGTTGTCTTTGCAGTGTTCTTACATCAGGAAGTTGGTGGTCAGTGTTGCAGAAAGCAGCCAGCAGGTGTATATTACAGCCCAAGGGCAGGGTGAGGAGCCTCAGTTGGAGTTCAGTATGTCAGAACTGGACCTGGGGCCTTGCCTTCCTTTCAGTACTGACACTGAAACAGAGGTCAAAATTAAAAATCCCTGCTCTTTCCCCATTGAGTTCTACTCTTTGGATTCTGACACGCAGTACCTTGAGGAAGAAGAGGTATCTGTCGTTTTCTGTGCATAATGTCTTTTATGGCCGTTTGGTCGTTTTTTTTTTGACTGAACGCACACAAACACTCACATGCAAACAAGCGGAATCTCTTATAATTGTTACAGTAAGAGTGACTTCTCATGTCCTCATTCACAGTGTACTGTATTGGAAAGGCTAAAGAAAAATGGTTGTAGGGAATTAAATGCAATTATACTGATACCATAAAAGTGACATTGTTTTTTGGTATAAGATTCCCTTTTTTAATTTGTGTGACTTGGTAGGGTTGAAAGGAGTTATACTGAAGGAATTTGAAATATGTGACAAAAACAGCATTTGCTTGCCAAGTTGCATTTTTTTTCATCACTTTGCCTCATGTGTCATCATTTGATGTCTATTTCCTTTGTGTCTCAATTGTCCTCCTTGTCTTCCCCGCATCCCCACCCCTGCAGATTTTGAGTCTAATGCCAGGTTATGACAAAAACAATTTGCTGCTCCTGCCTCCCAGGATGCCTGGAGAGAGTCTTCCACTGGAGCTTATTGATTACTATAAAGATTACTGCTCCAAGCTGATAGATCTAGGTACTTTCTTACTCAATTGTTAGCAGGCACATGCATGCAAGCACTAAGTTGTAACATGATTCTATTGTGCAAACATTTTCATTTATTACGACTTTTCACACAAGACCTGAAAGCAAACTTTGATGAGAAAGAAAATGAGGAGGAAAAAAAGATATCAAGAAAAAGTGTTCACTTACCAGACACTAAAAAGGATAAGACACACACTGCAACAGTTGATCAAGCAGTATTAAGTAAGTAAAGCTTTTTTATAAGCAGATATTTGCATTTTCATCTGGTGAAACTCTCCAATTGACAAGCTAGGATCAAGCCAACAAATCTGAATTCCACTTAAATATTCACCTTGAAATGTTGACCTAAATACAGCTGTTATGGTGTATTCACACTTTATTCAGTTCTTTCAGAAATGTCTGAGAAGAAAGCTTATGTCAGACTGAGAGACCTTGACATGACCCCAGTCACCAGAGCAATTGCCCGCCACATCGGTGTCGACCTGTCTCCTGAGGATCTGACTGATAGCAACTGCAGAGGCATTGCTATTATTGTGTACGGAGCCCCACAGACAGGTGGAAATCAAATGCATTACCATCTGCTCTGGATATTTTGTAGAATTTTTCAATCAAAAGTATTTCGATGTATTCTACACATTAGAAAAATGTTATTTTACTGGGTATACTGACAATACTACAACTAATTTAAATGTGATGGCTGGTGAGGCTGTTATATTATTATATGATATAATATATATCATAATTAATGGATATTATCTGCTAGTAGCCATTGAAACAACTGTGGTAAGGTGAAACTATTGGTTTGTTCCCCTCTAGGTAAGAGCACCATAGCTGCTGCTCTTGGACATCATTATGGAGGAGCCTGTCTAAGTGTTGATGCTGTGCTTGCTGATGTGTTAATAAATGGCACATCACCCAGCAGCCTGAATGCTAGGCAGCTATATAATCATGCTGGTACCGAGCATAGTCAGACGAAAGTGGAACAAGCTGGTAAGCTCAACATAATCAATGCAGTCTTTTAGGTAATCATGCAGAGCTGTTTATGTTTGGGAAATTGTTGTTGAGATTGAAAATTGTGCTTCAGACAAATGGGCAGTGATTTTGTCTTGTCAATATTCCTATCTATCTATCTATCTATCTATCTATCTATCTATCTATCTATCTATCTATCTATCTATCTATCTATCTATCTATCTATCTATCTATCTATCTATCTATCTATCTATCTATCTATCTATCTATCTATCTATCTATCTATCTATCTATCTATCTATGATATGTGTGTATATATGTGTATATATGTATATGTGTGTATATATATATATGTGTATATATGTGTGTGTGTGTATATATATATATAGACAGATAGATAGATATCGATATGTATATAGATGATAAGATATCTTTAGTGCAATGCCACATTGTTGTCTTATAAAGCATAGTGTTCTATGAAATTAAGGGTACAAAATGAATGTCTCCTTCCAGCTCAGGTCTTTGAAAAAATGACAACGTTAAGGCCTGCTACTACTAACCCATCTGTTGAAGCATCACATTCACCTCCAAACTCAGCTCCTCTTGATGTTCTCACAAATCCTGACAATAGCAGCTGCAGCAGAAATTACTCCAGTCCTATTCAGGACACAGAAAAGCCACACATTGCCATCCAGCTGGTACATTTTTCAAGTTTTCTACTATCTACTCGATCAACCTTTGTTTGTCTGATCTGGGACTTGGGAGAAATAAATCTACATTTTCTTCATTTTGGGGGGGGTTGGTTGGTACCTGTATCCATCTGAATCGTATCAAATGTAATAATTATTTTATGTCTTTTTTTTTCAATTCAGGGATTAGACAAGACTAGGCTCAGCAAAGTTTTTCCAGAACAGCTACTTGTGGATATTTTGGCGGAAAGATTGCTGGTAATATAACTTTTTGATAATATCTATGTTACTTTTAAAAATACACCTGATATATGAAATGTCTAATCCTTTTTTCTCTCAATACCATAATGTCTGTCTCTTTTATTGTCGTGGATGCTGTCATCATAACAGTCAAGTGACTGTCGCACTGGAGCAATATTTGACGGCCTGGAATCTTTGTACACTCAGTCTGTGGCAAGCACACTGCAAGTTATTCTAAAGGCTCTTAATAATCGCAAATACATCTATGTTGTCAACTTATCAGACTCCTACACTTGCATGAAGGCACGGGAGACAGCAAAAGGAGAAGCCGATGGTAAAATGTGCTAGCGCACACACACTCAATTCCCAACTCAATTATGAACATATTATTGTACAGTATATGAAAAGTATACTCTGGATTCCATGGCTAACAAGGTAGCATAGATTTTATTGATTTATTTATTTCGTCTTTATTATGAGAAATATTTTTGATGGTTTTGTTTGCAGAAACATATCAAAAGCACATTCAGAAAAGATCTCCCAACAAAGGTGTTTGAATAAAATACATTGGCCACACACAGCAACGCTGAGAAAAAAACTATTAAAGAAATTTATATTACATACATATAAAATATGCAATTAAGGCTGGAAAATGTGTTTTAAAATGTAACTCATATCATACGAATTCACAGAAAGGGTTTGGTTTACAGAGCAGAAATATAAATATAATCTTTAAAAAAATATATGGTGTCATAAAACTCTCTCCCTCTCTCTGTTTTCAATGTCCATTTTAGAGTCCCTACAGAAGGAAGAAGCTGACAAAGAAGAGCAGTGGCTAAGGGATATAGATGAGGATGAGTATAACGCTTTGCCAGAGAAGGAAAAGGAACATATTGTTCAAAGTCACAGAGAGCAGAAACTCAGGTGATTTGTAGAGTATTGCTCACAGATTATCAGTTCATTCAGATAACACAAAGTAAACAGGTTATAAATGATTTCTTCTTTGAGGTAAAAATCACAATTTCTTTTTGCTATTTATATCTGGCTAAATATGTAGTTCAATTGTGGGTTAGACAAGAATTGAAAAAAGATATATGGATTTTCTTTTACTGATGCATGTAATTCATTTGACATGTGTATATTATAAAAATATTGAAGCTTTACCTGCAGTGGTGAACTTTAGGCTCCAGTGGCAGTAGGAGAACAAAAGTAACATAAGATGGAAAGCTCCTGGGCTGTTTTCCTTTTCCTAGATTTTTTTTCCATTATGGCCATTGAATATCTGTGCGAACTAGATTAATTTATTTCTGCCAACTTTTTTTGAAAGAGAAAATAAAATAAGGCCCAAATGTTACTGCCATTTATAATTAGACTTTGAATGTGCTATTTTTATTTATTTTTTCCATCAGATGGATGTGTTTCTTAACCATAACCCTTTAAGTGAAAGGCCTGATCCAAAAATGAAAAAAGAAAAACATGTTCATTCCAACGATACCATTGTAACAAATTTTACTTTAATCCTGTGCGCATTACTTCCTGGCCCATCTACAGTTCTTTTTTTTTTTTTTTTTT
Organism: Fistularia tabacaria; assembly: GCA_901007705.1. Taxonomy (NCBI): domain Eukaryota; kingdom Metazoa; phylum Chordata; class Actinopteri; order Syngnathiformes; family Fistulariidae; genus Fistularia; species Fistularia tabacaria. The sequence continues at coordinate 190,200 of CAAKHD010013665.1, read as the reverse complement.
GCAATAGCATTATGAACTTTCAGACCCTAAATAGACAGAAATTCAACTGATTTACTGAAAAACGTCTACTAGTTTAAATCTTGTGTTTAATTCATACATATGGGTGTTCATGTGTCAAAGAGAGCTCGAGCAAATAGTGAAGAAGCGGGACGAAAAGAAACCTCAACAAGGCATTAAGAGGCAGAGAGAGGAGGAGCTGAAGAAGAAAGTAAAAATAAGTGGAAAGAAAGAAATTTCAAGGAAGAGGAGTATGCTGGAAGGAAAGTCGGTATGTGAATTTTTGTGTTCCATTCCGTTGATATAAAAAATCTCACAAAATGTAACAAATATTGTGAAATGCCTTGCATTGTGCAAACATTTTTTTAATACATTTTTGTAAATGATAAGATCACATTAATTCCAATTACGCTGCTGAAACCAATACCAAGCCAAGCCCAGAGAATAAATAAATTGTTTTTTAAATGAAAATTATTTTCACATTTAATTTGTACATTTTTATAAGACTTTTATATATATATGGATTAGTGAAAAGATAATTTAACTTTTTCCACCTCAACAATTACACTTTTATTGAGTAGATCCCAATAAAAAATGTATCTAAACAAGACCAGTCAAATCATGTTGTTCAAGAGAGACATACATGATGGTAATAAAAGATCAAGTTCCTAATAGTAAGAATACATCACATAAATTACATTACATTTGCTCCTTTTAGCTCCTGAGCTTTCAATTAACACTCCGTGTAGCCTAGTCTGCACAAGTTAAAGTAAATGCAGACCCAAACTTGCTGGCTCTTTAAACCAAAGTAGAGGCCAAATGCTGTTTTTCTAATTGTTAGTGTCCTGAGATCAAAGGGCATAGACAGGAAAGACAGAAGAAAATCATACAAGAGCTAGAAAGACATATTGAGAGAGCAACAAGAAATGAGGGAAAAGAAGGTCTGTAACAAAGGTTATTCAGACCTTTATTTGTGAACAAAATACTTGGAACAATATTTTCTTATACAAATGCATAAACGTACATATTGACAAAATGTGAAGACATATCATATTTCATTATTTTTTTTCTTCCATAGTCAGCTGCATTGGTTAGTCATGGAATCTCCTCCTGCAACAACTCTAAGGAATCATTAGCAGAAGCTAATGAAGAACAAAATTTAAAAGGTACAATGATATTTAAGAGACCTCTATTTTTTCATGACCCAGGAGAACTTTGAGAAAAGATCCTACTTTTATTGATTTTATCAGGTTAAAGTTGCAAATAGTTTCAGTAATTGTCTATCAATGCAGCACATCCAGATGCTGGACAGTCAATGATGAAGACTAAAGAAACCAACGGAGACCAATTGGCAGAATCTCATATACCTGCAGATGAAGTAAAGAAGGAAATGGTGGGTTTCTCTATACAAAAATAACCTTACAAAAATAAACAATTATAGTTGGTTTCATAATAGAAAATATTGAACTCAGTTCCGGCTGGTAACAAATATTGTTGTTACAGCTTTTATTCAATTTGCTGTAAAAGTTGGGTAACTTTCGCCACCTGTGCTAAATCTCTCCATCACTATTTTTGTAGTCCCAGATGGATAAGCTGCAGTGTCAGTTTTTCGCATATGAGCAGAGCCAGACTCAGGTAGATCACATTCTCCAGCACTGGGACCGGGTCCAGGGCTTGTTACTGGTCTCACTTCCAAGTGAATATTGCTCCCCAGGATCAGAGGATGTCCCAACAGAGAAACAGGTGGGTTTGCTGACAACAAGTCCAGTTGTCTTTTTTAAAGAGTCTGCTTTTCCTTAAACTTTTTTAAAGTGTTTACTTCATCAACATTTAACAGATACTTAAAGGTCACATAAATGGCCAGACTACAGTGTATTTATAAAATTTGTTCCTACATATCTTACTTGTATTTTGAAGCCGAGAGAAGATAAAGGGTAAAATAATGAGAGCAGCATAGATTTCTTAAAAATAAGTGTCAATCATCCCTGTGTACAAAGATGCTTGTTGGAAAGAGGATCAAGAAAGCAAGCACAAAGGCCTTGTCTCCAATGCCGAATCAGATGGTGCCACATACTGAAGCAGAAAAGGTTGGCGATATAATCCCTCAAATTGTCCTTAAACGATCAGACAATTATCCAAGTGTAGATGAGTTGCTTAAAAGCAGCATTCTACCGCCACTAGAGGAGGTGAGGCCAAATCTTGCCAAATTCATGAATTTCTGATATTAGGTTCCCCATTACTTCCTTTTTGTTTTCCGTGTCCTAAGGTAATACATGAAACTGGTTTGGGACCTCACAGCCCTACAATCCCTCCTCCCATCCTCCTGTCCGTGGTTCCTTACCCCAAAAAGAGGGAACAATCCAATTGTCAACCAACCAGTTCCTACTTTACCTTCCTTTATGGACCAGATGAATATTTTGGTGAAATTAATGATTGCAAAGAAGCAGCAGCAATTACAAAGGTAAAGTAACTTTCCCACACTCTTTATGTCCATGCAAAAAGGCAAACACATAATATGAAATATATACTGCGTAACGCTTGATTGTTCAAGACAGCTAGGCCTCATTACTATATGTGTCTGTTCATCTTCAAGGAAGAAACTTCGAAAAGCTTTTCTAAGGTTAGCGTCAAAGACGCTGTTGTTTCAATTGACAAAGAAAAAAAGGGCAAAGACAGTCAAAAAAGCAAAAGACGAACTTCAGCCAAGTCAATGGCAAAAGGCTCTGACCTGCCTTGCTCACCTTCCTCACATGTCTCCTCAACATCTGATATCCCTGAACAAGATCAACATCAAGCAAACTTAGAGCTGAAACGTAGCCAAAGGCAAGGACCATACAGAGGCATTTTATTTGATTTTTGTTTCTTTTTTATGTATATGAATTTGACACCATTGTGTCTGTTATTTCACAATCGGCATTGACTAATTCTGTTGTTTGCCTCTGCTTTGGAGTTGCTGTTACATTGAACTGTTGTACGTCTCTGTGTTTGCAACCAGCTTCAAAACATTCCGCTGGGTTATACCAGCCAATGGTGAAATGGTTTGGAAGTTATGGTTCTATTCAGAAACTCCGGGACAGTTTGAGCAGATTTTCAAATTTGAGCTTCTGGGGACCCATAGGCATTACCAGCTTCTCTGTAGGGGAATCTGCACATATCCCTCTATCTGCAAAAGCTACAGGTCAGTCACCATTGTTTGATTTTGATGAAGCTTTCATTTTCATAAAAAAAATCGACAACTCAAAAATACCAAGTAGAGGAACAGTTAAATTTACTCTCATTTTCAACAATGTATGTGAATATATTGCTTTTTGTTTTCAAATATGACTACATATAAGAAATATGTTACCTATAGAAAACCACAGTACCGGTAAGTGTTCCATATCTGAATATGAGGGTTGACTTATCACTTCAGATTTATGCACTGTTTCATGACAGAATTTTGTAAGAAGAAACATTTAAGGTACAATGTAGCATGACATTTTAAATGTTGAATCGTAGTTCAAGATGGGAGAATAGGAAAAAGTCAAAAATCAGGCGCCTGTGACTGAACACTGTAGCCTCATTTTGATCTAAACAAGGTAAATTATACATTTTGTAAATCTTGTTCCTCACTTGTAAACTATAATCATCCTATGTCCACAGGACTCTGTTTTCTTTCAGTAAGAAAGAACCACTTGTGAAGGAAGGCCTCCAAAAGACGTTTATAGTCAAGCCTGGATTCTATGAGTTTGGTCCGTTACTCTGCAGCAAGACCAGGGACAGGTAAGGGGAGAAATAGTGTGTTGGAGTTTCTTTACCTTTACTTATGCATGCATATGACTTTCTGTGCAGATACAAGGAAAATAAATACCCTGAGAACAGAGAGCGACTGTTGATCAAAAACAATTCATGTCTGGAGGCTGAGGTTCATTTCCGTTTCCAGCATGATATCCAGGCCAGCACATATCTGCTGGATCCCCCAACAATGATTCTCAAACCTAATGAGAAACAGGTATACTATGCAGTATCAGTAAACATTATCAACCTAATGACTAGAAATGAAAGTAATAACAGTGGTGTATGAGAATATTCTTTCATCTTGCTAGGAGCTGGCTGTTTGGGCTTACCCCACAAAAACGGGACAAATCAAAGACAGCATAGTGTGCTGCATCAAAGACAATCCAGAACTCGTCACCATTCAACTCTCTTGCTTTGGAGTTCGACCAGAGCTGGAGCTGGAGAGCAAGCATCTGCATTTTGACAGAATTCTGCTACACAGGTACCATGCTAATTTTGAAACAATACAGACTTGGTGAAGGTGCAGGTCTATTGACATTTGGGTAACATGATTCTTCCCTGTACATGCTCATTTATTGACCTTGCATGTAAATGTCAGTTGGTCTGTACCAGCTTGAATATGTTGCCAGAGCTGAAGGTATTAACATATACACCCTTTAGAGAGGTGCAATCTTTGAATTTGTCTGACTATCTGAATACCTCAGGTGCGGTACTTTTATGGTTGTGGGTAATGGGCAGGTACACATATAAGGCACATCCAAATCATTGATGGATATGTAGTTGGGCTACTGCATTGTCACAGAAATTGACCTTTGCATTAAACAGTCATAGCTAAGACATGTTCTGAGACAAATATTTATGAATAAGGGATCCTCGTGATGTATCTAGTGAATATGGATTTGATAGTGTTTTTTTCTTTTCTATTTTTGGACAGCAAAGGGTAATGTAATGAAAAAAAATCAACATACGTTGAATGCAATCAAATCATTTTTGTAAAATTCTTGTTGGTTCATAACTGTTTGTATTATTCTCACCCGATCCTACTCAAGCTGGGACAGCCGCAGTGTGAGGCTCCATAACAAAACAGCCCTGCCAGTATCCTGGAGACTGCAGGGTGTGGAAGAGTTGGGTGATGAATTCAGCCTGCCTCAGGATCAGGGCATCATCTCACCTAACTCCACATTCTCTTTAAGCTTGCACTTCAGGGCTAAGAGGCCAGTCCTTGTCAAAAAGATATTACGTCTTGAGGTGAGAGACCAGTGTGCTTGTTCGCATGACAAAACAGGAAAGCAAGGAGATTTGTGAGGTCACATTGTGCTATGCTGTTTTCTTGTGTTCTGTTTAAGGTTTCTGATGTAGAAAAGATCCTGGGCATCGTGCAAACAGAAAATGTTCAGATCACTGCAGAAGCCTATGATATAGCTCTAGACATTACACCAGGTAAAAAAAAAAATTAAAAAAAAAGTTTTTATTTCTATTTAATACATTTATGGTAACGAGCAATGTTGCAGTTCTCTCAAAACATAGAAGACTTTTCCTTACTTTAGGGACGAAAAGCCAACAATGATTGAACATTTTTCATTCGACATTCTTACTACTGAGCTTTACAACTGTTCAAACAACCTGCAACTGCACCCTCAAGAGAATTCTCAATCTTATGTAGAGTAACATCTTTTTGCTGTGAGACAAGTTTCACTACGAGATGAAAAAGCTGCAGTTCTATTATTAAAATAAAATAAAAAGACATGGCATACTTGCATATAATGCTGTATTCAATTTCAAATTTGTTTCTGTGGCAGACGGATGTCTTGATTTCGGAACCATAAAAGTATTTGAAGACGCAGAGCTTTTTCTTAAGATGAAAAACCAAGGAAAATATGAAATTGGCTACAGGTGAGTCCAGACAGCTTCTCTTGGCTTCACAGGAAAACAAATATTTATGACACTAAGTGATTTTTGTCTGACTGTGAACTTCTCCTGTACTTCATATACCATGTGTGTTTTTTGATTTTGTGCTTTTCCTCTTCAAGGTTTACAATTGGGCAGACAGAACAACATCAACCCAAGCTAAAATCCATTTTTACTGTGTCCCCGGAAAGTGGTACTCTGCAACCTCACAGAAAGCCAACAACTGTTCAAATTCTGTGTAAACCTAAGAGGGAATTGCTAATTAGAGAGCAACCTATTCTGTCTTGCCAGGTCAGAATAATAGATACGTTCTTATGAAATGAAGCTAAAGATCAATTGTACGATCAACAGCTCTTCAGTATGAAATAGATATTCAAAATTACAGCAACCTACTGAAATACTAAACATGTTCGTGTTAACAAAGGCATGGGGAAGATTATGGATAAACTTGTCTGCTACAGGTGATTGAGCCAAGCATTGGTGAAAGAGGAGAAGCCATCGGCAGTATAAATATCTCCCTTTCTGTCCAGTCAGTCTTCTCCAGGTAGGAATGACTCCATCTTTTCATATTTGTATGAAGCCTATTGGAAATTATATTTTGGTAGTCATAAAAATGTAGTATTTCTGATTATGCTGAATAATGATGATGCCTCGAATATAATTTGACATTGCAACACATGGTTACCATCTTATTTTGTTCTGTAAGATTCATAATCACTTAGGGTATTTTGACCAGTAATAGGAATATTTGTTTTGTATGATTTTTCTTTAGGTACATGATCACACCTGCATGTGAAATTAACTTTGGTCCACTGGTCAGTGGCAGCAAGACAAGTCAGTACTTCACTATTGAGAACATTGGATTTTTTGAATCCAGTTTCACCATCTCCTGCATGAGTGCTGACACTATTCTCCCAGTGAAGACAGGGTAGGAGACCACCACACCTCAAAGGATAGCACCTGACAACTTGAATATGAACACACACGGACTACTACCTCCTGAAAACTGAGTTGCAACTTTCAAACTACAAAAACTATCAAAATTTTAGCCTGGAATTAATACTGGAAATACATTTTTGTGTGAAATACTTTTAATTTACTATCGGTTAATTGTGTCCTTATCTTGGTCTTAGAAGTCCCGGCAAGAAGATACCTCGAGATATAAATTCTGCAAGGCATGCTGGTGTCAGTAGCAAATTGAAAGGAGAGTCCTTACAGAAAGACTTAGGCTCCTCACAGGTGAGAGATGATTAATGCAAAAAATCAAATCCCCTTGTGTTTTAGATTCCTGTGGAAAACGGACTGTTCATATGTAAATAAGTTGGGTCACTTAGTAACCAGTCATGTACAAATGAAATTGAAGGGTTGACTCATGAATTACAAAGACATCATCTTTGATTTGCTACTTTTTACCAGGTAATGTAAATGCATAAAACATGAATTTCTGAATAAGCAAAAGTTGCTAGACTATGTTGTTGTATAATGTTAATTATTTGCAAACAGTTCCATTGGTATTTATTTTGAAAATGTGATTTCTACCTTTTAAGGAATCAAAATTTAATTTGCTTCATTTAATGTGAAACTAAATTGAAACATTCGAGTTATCAAGGATTCCCATTTTCCCCTGTCTTCCTTTCTCCTCTCCTCGTTCCTCTTATGTATATCTAGAATCGCCTCACCTTAGGGGTTTTCTCAGTTTCTCCTTGTGCGGGGACACTCCAGCCAGGGTGTCAACAGGTGGTGACCGTTGACTGCATAGCTGAGCAACTTGGAAACTGGAACCAGGGTTTGCTAATTGATATTAGTGGTCGTGACCCCTCAGAACACCCTGAAGGCATCCCTTACAAACTTTTGGCGGAAGTTTGTAAACCAAGTGAGGGCAATTTGAGGTTGTTTCAGGTTATGTGGCAGATGAATCTGAACAGTTTGTGCTTTTTTTTTTTAAAATATATTTCTTATATTTTTTAAATATTTCTGGAGCAAAAACAATCTATTTAGAAAAAAATACTTCAATTCTGTTTCAATGTACTGTACTGTCTGTAATTGTATACAAAGTAATTGTAAATTAGGTTTTTTGGTTCAAGAATCCTGTCATCATTATATCATTATCATCATCACTTGTCTTTCAATTTCAAATTTCACAAGTAATTGCATTAATCTATGATGTTGTTAAGCTATACCTTTGTTTGATTTTTCATCCAGTAGTACCAATGCTAATGCCCCACTTTCTGACTCACAGATATAGATTTGGACATGCCTTCCATCTTTGAGGAGCACTACTTTTGTAACAACAGTGGTCAGCTCTCCTCTGAGCAGTTTTGCAATGCAGAAGGAATTTACATCATGGATGAAAACAAGTTTATCTTCAACAGAGTGCTGGTTGGCCGAACTTCTCAGGCTCGCTTTAAACTCACCAACAGCAGCAAGGTCCCTTGCATGCTTGGCTTGTCCATCAAATGTGTTGGGACTAAGGTAAGGATTCTACAGCACTTACATTTGGTACTGTATATGAATGGATGAACATACTCATGTTATCAGATGATAAAATTCTTTATTTCCCTATAGATGTCTGGCAGTTTGGAGGCTTTTGAACTGTCTACCACAGCACTGTCGATTCCCAGCCAGTCACACTCATTTGCTTCTGTCACATTCAAACCACTTGCCATGCAGCTCTACAGTGCTTTGTTCGAGGTCACTTGGGAGGGAATCAGCAGGTGATTTAATTCATAGCTGTGTGTGCTAGCCAAAGTATTTCCCAGCCTTTTTTGAGCCACGGCACATATTTTACATTTGAAAAATCACACGGCACAACACCAGATATACACAGGTTAATTCACCACTTGTTGCCATCTAGTGGAAGAGCATTTCATTGTTCTGTTTCTCACTGCATGCTGCCCATATGGATAGATGTACGGAGACACATTATTTGCATTGAATAAATCCTTTTTGGACCAATTAGGTGAAAGTGGGCATTTTTCCACGGCACACCTGATGATCTTTCACGGCACAGTGGTTGGGAAACACTGCGCTCGCCTGTGTAAGAAAACAAAACCAACTCTTGGTTTCTAATGCTGACTTCTATTTGGTGTTTGAATTATAGAATGACACCAACGTTCAAGAACAAGGCCCTGGAGTTTAACTTAATAGGTGAGGGCTCCCTGCCAAGTGTGTGTGTGGTTTGTCCCACTCAGAGAGACAGTGGAGACAGCCCAATTCTGCAATTCAAACGGATTTTGGTCGGGCGAAGACATACCATGCCTTTGGTGTTACTAAATGATGGAAATGTACCTGCTCAGGTGAGAGAAATCCCAAACGTGTTGCTTTACTATTTCATGATTTGTCCCACCACAGTTGTATTCACTAATTTATTCTTTTTTTGTGTCAAATAACATGATTTTTCTGTACTCAAAGTACCACTTGATAGAATATTTTCAATGGCTGTTATTCATGTGATTTATGCAATTTATGTGATGTGTAGGTTGAGATTAGCATGCTTGATAAAGATGGAGTTTTCACCCTGAAAGCCTCTCCTGGCAACACTTCTACATCCATCCATTCCATAAAAATGGAGGGCACTATTGACTCAGGTGAACCTTAATTCTTTCAACCAAGTCTACAGTAGAAAATATAATTCTAGATATGCATACACTTTTGCCTCATTTTAGTGCTATGCCTTATTACTCTTTGCAATTTTGTTGTCAAGACCTTCCCCTTCTCATTCGAGAGACTTCTGCAGTTCTAGCAGACTCTGCAGAGTTCTCAGCATGACATTCTGTGCAGATGAAAGGTTGTGTGAAGATCCCCTTCTATGTTCAGTGAAAGTCTGTGCAGTTTGCCAAAGATGGTTGCTTTGATTCCACTCTCTCAATCCATCTTCACTGGCCTAAATGTGGCCATTGCTGTCTTTAAAGGATTGGCCCTAGGCCCTATGGTGGAAGTTGCATGCGGAGTCCTGGCCTGAATAGGTAGCTCTCCTCTGGCCATCGTTTTTTTGCAGAGGTTGTTTTGTCTCATCGATGAAGGGCTTATCGCTATCCTCTTTGCACAAAAGAGCAAATACCAAATGTACTGGGATTTTATTTCATTTTTTTAGCTTGCCCTTGTATGTTACACTGCTGCTACACAATAATTTCCCAATACTCGGATCAATAAAGAACATTTCTTCTTTTCTTCTTCGTCTTTGCAAAAAGGCCGCTCTGAGATTTTTACAAATACCAGCAATGTTTGGTATCACAATATCCTTGCATTTGTTCCTGTCTACTGGAAACTCCCCATAGTCTGTTGGAACTGAAGAATCCTCTGTGCTCTAAATGACGGCCACTAGCTACGATAAGATTTTGTAATGGTTGACCATGACATGGACGACTGAGAACCTTCAGAAAACACTCTGCAACTTGTTCAAGTATGGTTATACTAAACGATTGTTGTCTGTTCAACAGAGTGCCATTTGATGCACAAAGCCAAGTTGAGGCTAAATGTCAATGAGCAGGTGCAGTTTGAGGTCATCTTCTCCTCTGACACGCTCCTGAGAGTCAAGTCTGAGATTTTACTGCAGGTGGAGGACAATCAGTATAATAATATTATCATACCGGTGACTGGGGAGGCTTACCAAGAGCTCATTACTCTGGAAAACATCAGCAGGTTACTACAGAAAATGGATCTGGAAACTAATGAAAATGGTAAGAAAAAAGGAAGTTCAAGAGAGAAGTAAAAGAAACAAAAAATGTTATGTCAGAAATTGAAAAGAAGGATTACAATTTTGTGGGTCCAGCAATAACTCCAATTAAGTGGAGCATTGCTAATTATACATTGCATTGGTAAAAAATGATTGGCCAAAGACAGGTTGATAGGTTAAGTGAACGCAGCATTGTTGCCTATTAAAAATGATTCATATCTTGGAATTTACAGAATATTTGTATGTTCTAGGTAACTATCAGGTGCTACATTTTGGTGATTGCCATGTAGACCTTCCCTACCAAGAGAGTTTCACAATGACCAACCATAGCAGTAGCCAAGTAATGAAGTTTGAGTGGCCCACTGCTGTTCCCCATCTTGTCTTTTCACCACAGGTAAAAACCTTGATTGGAGACTGACCAATAAAACAGTTTTCTGTCCACTTGGATAGAAAACACCATTGTGTTAGAAAAGTAGCCCTTTATAACAAAACTGATTGTGCTGCCACAGGTGGGACACCTCCATGCTGGTTGTTCTAAGGAAATATCCGTCACCTTTTGTTCCAGTCAACCAGTGACTTTAACACACCAACCGATGCAATGTCAGATCTATCAAGTGGAGTTCCATCAGCCCCTGGAGGAGGTGGCTGACTGGGATGACCAAAAGAATACATTGCAATGTCTAAATACCTCAAGACCGGCTTCTGGGGGGCAGCCACAACAATTTCTGAAAGAAAAGGTGAATATTTGATGCTGAAGAGTCATGTTGCATGTTTTGAAGATCGAGATTATAATTCTCAATGGTACAACTATTTTTGTTTTCACATAGATGATAAAATCAGATCCAGAACCTAAGTGCTCTGTGGTTGAAGGCTCACAGTTGGAGTTGGAATTGCAGATTAGTGCAATTTGTGACTTTGTTACCTTTAGCTGCAACACCGAGGCCATCCAGTTTGGAGACACATTGCTTTACCAAAAGAGGTTACACCAGTGAGTCAGACTCATTTGTTATATATTGATGCAATTTTTCTCTATTAAATCATGTGAAATGATAATGTAAAAACGAATCAAAATAATTGAATCAGATGCTGATGGATTTTGTGAAAAATAAACATCACGGAACCATTCTGATTTGAACACCAATTGTGAAAAAGAAGGAATAGATTTTTTTAAATAGAGCAAAGTGATCTTGGTAAAACTATTTTTTTACTGGAATTAATTGCTTGTAACGAGACAACACTTTCTGGTATTTATCTTGTTTGCAGAGTGCAGATAGTTAATCAGGGCAGTGTGCAATTAGACTTTTGCTGGCAAATTTTCATGGATCCAAGCACCGGTGTTAACCAATATCTCAAAGGTATATTAAATATATCAGTATGTAATTAACAACCTAATATTGTCATTGCTAAATATTAGATTCTACAAGTGAATCACATGTGCACTTTTTATAATTAGAATTATTTTAAGAATAGTTTATCATGTCAACAGACTGTGTCCCAAACTCTGAGCCTGGATGCAAGCCAGTAGATGTAGCAAGTGGAGCGTGTCCGGCTACTTTGATGGGAAACCCTGAACTTCCTCCCTTCAGCGTGCAGCCCAATAATGGAGTCATTGTGCCTGGTGCATCACAGCACTTCAGTGTTTGCTTCTCACCTTTAAACGTGGCCCCTTTCCAGGCCAAGCTGCTTTGCAGGTAAGCTTGCCAAGACACACTACAAACTTTCAAGTACAAGAGCTTTTGTTAAAGAAGTAGAGGCCATAATTTGCTTATACTTCCTGACATTTCAGATATATACTGTGTGTGTGTGTGTGTGTGTGTGTGTGTGTGTGTGTACATATATATATATATATATATATACATATATATATATATATATATATATATATATATATACAGTGTGTGTGTAATAGAAAAATCTCCAATGTACAAAGGAGTCAACGATTATTAGAATGGAGCATTTGCATTAGCAACAAATGCAAAGGGGTTAAAAGTCAAATGTTTGACAAACAGAGACACATAGAGCCTTTTATTCTCTCCTCCAAGCATTGTCTCTCCAGGAATATAGATAGGTAACATCTTAGAATGGTCTTGTCAAAACATATTTTACTAAATAGATACAGAATAAACAAAACATAACTATCCTGTGGAGGAGTTATCTCAAGAAAGGGGGTTCTTCTTGTCAGAAATATTCTTTTACAATGATACCCCGTTGCCTGAATATAGAGCATTACATCAACAGTTTCAAGACCCTTTAAGAGAGGGGGTTATCTGTATTTTTACATCAATATACATGAACTGTATATATGTAAAAATATTTTTAAAAATAAGCTGTGTGTTCATTTGGACATTCAAATTTTTCAGCTTTACTAATTAAATAATTAATAAATTAATTAATAAATAATTTCCTCTCCAAGCACCACATCGGTGATTCTGATGCGATACGGTCTCGGAGATGAAAATGATTCGCTACTCTCTCAACTCCGGGAACCCGACTGACTCACACAAGTACTTGCGCAACGTCATCGTCAAACACCGGTGCTTGCCCAGCAGGCGCTACAACGGTGGCGCAAACTGCTGAGCTCAGGCCAAGCAGTTTTGCTGGATGCAGGGTCACTGGACCAAGATGAGCGCATATTTCCTGTTTAGCACCGAGAAGGAGCAGGTTGTCCCAAAGCCTGAGGAAATGTGCAATTCCACCTCGGCCATATTGCCGCAACTTGCTCAGCAACCCTCGCTCACCGTGAACGTTTGGCAACTGGAATTCTGGCAAAGCAACCCTGGCCGCCTGGTTTCAGCATATGGAAGTGTTTTACCACCTGCGGGGAATTTTTGAAAATGAAGCCAGGTACTTTTTGGTCGTCGCGGCGCTGGGCAAGCAGTCAACAAGGCGAGCCATGGAGCTGTTGTGTAACCCCCCTGCAGAATGGTAGATACAACAAGCTCAAAATATCCTCCTCGGGTGGTACAGCTGCAGAGCAGGCGGACAAACTGCTTTCCCTGCTCGGTCAGGGAGATGGGTTTGCCGTGGACCTAATGGATAGCATGCTGGTGCTGTTGGTATCTGACAATGGCAGGTTCCTATTCCTGCATTTTATCATGCACCAAACTCCACCTTCAGTGCGCATGATCTTGGCAAACTCCCGGTATCTGGCTATTGGTGACTACCGGGGTTTGGCGTGTCCTGTTGACGACCAAGCAGTTCACCATCCAGATTGTGGCACCGGAACCCCTCGCGGATGACGCCAGGAATCGCTGATTCAGCCTTGGTGGCAGGTGTGGCCGCCCCGAGGAGGCAAAGGACTGACTACTGCTTCTTCCACCAGAGATTCGGCATCAAGGCACGGTGTTGCGTTCCCCCATGCTCGTTTGGGGCGCCGGGAAACGGTAGAGCCAGTGCTCAGTAGCACCGGTGGGAGCTGATGGACGCACCCAGCTGCTGTTCATCACAGACCAGAGTAATGGACTGAGATTCCTAGTGGACTCTGGCTTGCAGAAGAGCCTTCTCCCTCCAGTGAGAGCAGACATGCAGGCCAGAGGCAGCAGCCTGGTACTGAGTGCCGCTAACCGGTCCTCTTTTGCAACTTTCGGTTCACAGTCAGCCTCTGTTTGTTTTGTCGGCTGCCGCTTCGAGTGGGACTTTGTGGTCACCTCCATCACGGTCCCAATCATGGGCTCGGATTTTCTGTGCACCAACGGCCTGCTTGTAAACGTCTCGAACCAACGTTTAGTTGACGCCGTGTCTTTTGCCACCTATCTGTGTGCGATGGGGGTGTTGGGCCGTGAGCGCACACTTAACTTTTTAGCATAAGGATATCAAGGAGTGGGCAGCTGCATGTGTGGCGTACGAGCTTGCTAAGATTCACCGGCATGTTTGGGCAGCCCTCGAGCCGTTTCTGATTCTGGCCAGGCATTTGACCATGTACATGTCGACCTGGGAGACCCTCTGCCTCCATCGAAGGGTTTTACGGACTTGCTCACAAGGCAAGGAGGTCATCCCGTTGTCCTCCACACCGACCTCGAATGTGTCCAGGGCGTTTCCTTCTTTCTTTTTGTTGGCATCCCGTCCGACATTACTTCGGACAGGGGTCCGTAGTTCGTGTCGTCGCTCTGGTCGGCACTGGCTGGGTCATTGGGGGTTACGGTACACCGTACAGCGGCATACCACCCTCAAGCTAATGGCTTGTGTGAACGGTCCCACAAGGAGGCGCTGTGGGCTGCGCTCTCAGGCGGCCACCGGGTGAACTGTTTACCGTTGGTTATGTTGGGGCTGTGTTCAGCCCGAAAGGACAACCTCGGCGCATCGTCCGCCGGGTTGGTTCTTGGCCAGCCGCTGAGAGTCCCAGGAGAGTTTTTGCCAGAGAGATCCACTCCCCCTTCCCCGTTCCCCGGCCCTTGGTTCCCGGATCATGTTCACCACTGTTTCCCATGATCTTTTGAACCAGATGCACTCATACGGGCTCAGTTTTGTGTTTCTGCAATATGATGCTCACCGCTCGCCTCTTCAGCCCCCATACGATGGCCCGTTCTGGGTGCTTGAGGTGGGCGCTAAGAGTTTCGTGCTGGACATGGGCGAGTGTAGGGAGCCGGGACTAAGAGTTTCATGCTGGACGTGAGCGAGTGTCGGGAGCAGGTGTCTCCCGACTGAAGCCAGCACACAGGGTGGCTGGTGAAGTTCTGCTTCCTCCCCAGGTTCCCTGCTGTGGTTGTCCTCTGTCTAGGGCCTTAGCAGCACCGCCACGGGTCCAGCTTCCGTTGTCCCCAGCTGTTTCGACATAGGGACTACGCAGCCGTTATGGCAGGCCCATCTGGCTCCTGTGAGGCACTAGTTTGTGTCCCAGGGTCCCTTCGGGGTGTTCGGGGGGAAGCTGTGTGGCGGACACTGAGGGGTGTGGCCTCTCAACCCCCGGGACTAGGGGCCTGGGTGCATGTTTTAAACCGGTATGTATGCCTTACAAAGGTGCACTGAGTTCTGTTGTATTATTGGTACTTGTTGATTAAAGTTGAAGTCATCCACGACTCCAAGGCACCATCATCATTTCCTCGCCGAGCACCACAACATTTGCATTATTTGCAGTGGTCGTCGTGCGGTGCACCGTTGTCCCCAAAAATCCAGCTACTGCCGACCAGAGCGCCAACACAAACTGGGGGCCTCTGTCCGAGGTAATGTAGGATGGTGTGCCGAAACAGGCAACCCAAGAAGAAAGGAAAGCCCGAGACATGTCCATGATCGACATGGAGGACAGTGGAACCAACTCCAGCCACCGAGTGGTCCTATCGACCATGGTGAGCATGCATGCTGTATCGCTTCATCCTCCAACTGTAGGGCAGTGTGTGACGACTTCAGGGCGGGGACATCCGTATCGCTGGGCTGGTCAGAAGCCATTGCCACGAAATCAACCCTGACAAGCACATTACACACCATAACCCGCGACAGGCAATCCGTGACTGAATTGGACTTCCACGCTACATGCCTACTGTCCGTGGTGAACTCCGAAACAGCCGCAAGTTGCCTCTGCTGGCGAACCACGGTTCAGTCACCCGGGCCATGGCGAAAATCAACAGCTTGTGGTCCACATATGCCATGAAGGAGCAGCCATCCAGCAGAAAACATAAGTGCCGCGTTGCCAGATGCAAGGCCAACAACTCCCAGTCAAAAACACTATACTTGCGTTCACTATCACACAATTTGCGGCTAAAGAACGCAATTGGCTGCAAGGCGCCTGGCACCTGCTGCTCAACTACAGCCCCAACTGCAATGTCAGCCGCATCGGTCGTCAATGCTATGGGAGCAGCGGGCGCGGGATGTGCGAGAAGAGCCTCGAGAGAGGCACTCTTGACCCCGTCAAAGGCGCGGACCCTTTCTGGGGTCCAGACGAACGCAATTGGAAAAAAATTGTGGCGCCCAACAGCTGCACCGTGCTGGGGCTGGAAGTTGCCACAGGAAGACATATTGAAAAAGGAATCCGCCGTCGTCAGATCCCAGTAGCGACAACATGTACTCCATAAGGTCCACGGCCAAACCGTCGCCTAAACCTGGCAGAGAAAGTAGCCTGTCCGCTCGCTCCATGGCGGACAGGCTGCATCTCCGGAGAAGCAAGTTCGTTAGCGTGGCATATTTGCCAAGCAGCAGGGGGTTGCGCTATAGCTCCATGGACTGCTTGGTGGTCTTCTGGTCCCACGCCGCGCTGACCAAAAAGTACCTCTTCTCCTCGAACACGATTCTATGCAGGTGGAAAATCGCTTCCGCATGCTGAAACCAAGCGGCCAGGTCGTTCTGCCAGCTGATGGGCAGGGCCAGCTGTGTGAGATGGGGCGACGTGGCCGAGGTAGAATCACATATTTCCTCGCTGTCAGACATCACGTCGGGGTCACCAATGTGGTGTGTTACAGAGGAAATGACGTAGGCTTTGCGGAGGAGTTTCCAACTTTATTCTTAACACACCAACAGAACAATTCAATTCTAGAACTTTCGGGAACACACACACACACACACACACACACACACACACACACACATATATATATACATATATATATATACACACACACACACACACGCACACACACATATATACACACACAAACACATATATACTTTATATACTTTTAGTAATAAAACTGCATTTTGAGTGGAATTGCTGCAAAAAAGGCTTCTTGTTCCTGATATTGTTTCAGTATTCCCAATCTACAGAATGGTGATGAGGGTCCCTGTATCTCAGTTAGTGGTCAAAGTATACTGCCACATTGCCATTTTGACCTAGAAGACTCTGACTACATTAGCGGGAACCGCCGCAAACCTGACTTCAGGAGTCCTCTTGACCCTAACACTAAGGTGATAGAGTTCTGTGCTGTGGGTTTGTCTGCATCCACTACAAGGTAATGGAAAGAAATAATATTCACCCAAGGCTTTAAAAATACTGACCGATGTTTCCCATTTACATGTCATCTGTTTGATTTACAGATATTTCAGTGTACTGAATCCAACTAATCAGATATATTCATTCAAGTGGAAGTCTGAGGACAGCGTTGACAGTCCCTTTTCCTGCCGCACTCCATGTGGGATCATCCTGCCTGGGGAGAGGGTGCAGGTAAGATGAAGTAGTCTAAATTGTCTTACAAAATACCAATGTCTCTTCCCTCTTTCATTTCCTTAAACCACAGTATGTCATCTAATAGTTCACTTCTGTCCTCCATCTTTCATCTTCTGCTTGTATTCAATGTCAGTCTCTCCTAGACTTCTCAACCCCATTTACACCTGGGAATAAAATGTGATCTATATACAGACACATTATCTGGATGAAAAATGATACAATTTGACCTTTGCTTTTACACCTGGCATTTTTGATACGTTCTCATTTTCCTCATTGATATTAAATATTTGCTCCCTAAAGACTAAAATGTGACTAAGTAGCAATTAATATTCAATCTTCATCTTAACGAAAACACTTTAAACAAAGTTTAGAGTTAGGCTCTTTTAGAATGTCATGTGTGCTTTATGTTGGAACATGGTTGAATGCTTCTTTTGATATAAAGTACAATTGCTTTCCCAAGTGAAGAAGTCTCAATGGCCGATTTGTTCTGAACTGTTTTTTTTTTCACTAAGTACCTATGTCAAGCCTTACAGATACGGTCAGGAGCACAGACATCCACAGTGAACTCATAGTACAGCATTTACTCCTCAGTGTTGAAAGAAATCAGCTGGTGTGGTTCGGGACTTTGATGAGGAGGTTCTCAGAGCACTCTTGAATAATGTACATCTCCTCTGACCTGGGAACACCTTGGGTGCCTTTTAGGATTGCTTTGCCTCTTGTGACTGGGCTGCCTGGGTTGAGTTACTCAGCTTGCTCCTATCACGAAGCGGCCAAATGCAAATAGACGCCTGGATGAATTGATTGATGGATGGGTGTCTTTTTTACATCAATATTTATGAATTCGATCCCCTTGCACAATTATACAAATTATTTGTTTTCAGCCTAACACAGAAACAGAAATGAACGTGTTAATGAATGCCTTTAACAGTATGCGCATATTTCTGTCTAATATTTTTTTGATTCCCCGATATCTTATCTATTTTGTACTTTGATTCAAAATGTATTTTGCACTGTTTGTCCTATAATATGTAGGTGTTTTTTTTTATTATTTAGTAGTTTGGTATCAGCAAAAATGGCCTAAGCAATGTCCTTCAGCTTCTAAATGGAAGCATACAGTCTGATTGTATTTGAGAGTTGAGGTATTGGGTGCGGCGGCACGGTGGCGCATATTCTCCCCTTCTCTGCATGGGTTTCCTACAGGTTCTCTGGTTTCCTCCCACAGTCCAAAAACATGCAGCACGTTCACTGTAAAAACTTGGAAAAATGCCCAGATGTGCAAATGAGAGAGTGAATGGTTGTCTGTCTGTTTATGTGGCTCTGCGATTGACTGCTGACCAGTCCAGGGGGTACCCTGCCTCTTGCCTGACAGGAAGTTCACTGGCCTTAAATCAAAAGCCATGACACATTTTGTTTGTGGCCCTTGACTGATACAACAACTAAACATAAAATGTGGTGACTTTAGAATTAGCAAGCCTAAAGCTGGGCAGGATAGAAATTTACCTCGACTGACACAATGGCCTCTGGTTTGCTTGATGAGTTTGCACAAACAGATTAATTTTCAGTGTCAAAACATTGACAGTGTGCATTTGCTATCCACTTGTGTATCATCATATCAATTACTTTTCAAGTTCATTTGACCGAATCCATTTCCTCATCGAACATTCAATGTTTGTATTCTATCCTTCTTAATATAACTTCACTTCTCTTCAGCACTTTCTTCATCATCACCATCATTGTGATATAATGCATTTCTACTGTGTAAAAGGTTTTGATTTGCATTGTCTCTAATCCTCAAGTGTGTTTATATTTGTGTACAGATGTGCTTTGAATACGTAGCTGAACAAAGGGATGAGGTGGAGTCATTCTGGAGCTTTTCGATTGAGAATCCATCCCTGTCTTTTCCCTTCCTTTGTCTGGGCTTGGCAAGAGAGCCAATGGTCTATCTTGACGAATGTCATCTTGACTTGGGAGAACAGCTTGTTGGTAAACAAAATACCTGAACACAAATACAGTGACATCACACATCTATTAAAGTAACTCTAAATGTAACATGGAAACATTTACTTTTCTACTTCTCTCTACTTTTATTCTGCTTTTGGGGGTGTGCTAGTTGAGACACTTACAAACAGTACTTCACATAATAGCTTGATACTTTGTTTAGAAAGTTTAATTTGACAGTATGTGTTCATACTTTAGCATGACTTATCAACATAAACTCAACCCCTTCAAAGCAAATTAATCAGCATTTGGAGTTGTTTTTGGAAGCTTGAACAAATACATACATTTTAAAGGGTCCTCTGTGAACAACGTGTGTGCATGCATGTGTGCTTGCACTTGCAGGATGCAAAGTGACTCGGACAGTCCATTTAGTGAATGGAGAGAAGGAGGCCTTTCATTTCTCAGCCTTACAGTTATCCCTTCTCTGTAATGACCAACAATCAAGACTCACTTTGCAGCCAATGACTGGAACAGTGGCATCCAAAGACAGGTTAATTATGTTCAAACATTTACCAAAGTCAAGAAAATGCAGTGACCTTTCGTGATGCAGTGCTAAAAATAAACACGATTACCCGTTGAATATCTTGTACATTTGGTTCAGGTTGCCGTTGTCTGTGTCATTCACACCTTGCCAAGAAGGCGATGTGAGTTTCAAATTGATGGTAAAGATAAAGAGGAAATCTCAGCCGCTCACACTCACTGTCAAGGCAGACTGTTTTACCATGAGTGCTTCTGTTCAAGTTGAAAGCCTAGATGGGGGAATCAGAGAGATAAACCCTAACCATTCTGATACTTTGGACTATGGGAAGGTCAGTACAAATCTCCGACCAAATGTTTAGGTACAGACAGATATGAAGTTGTGATTATTCATTGAAATCAATAAAGATGAATTCAGTTAAATTATCTGTGCCTTAGGTGGGCATTGCAGAGTTTGCTACCTTTCATATACTGGTATCCAACATGGCAAGAGTCGCCCTGGAGGTGGACTTCAACCTAAAAGGTCCCAGTGACCTTTTGCAAAACCTCAAGACAAAACCAGAGAAAGCCTGTATTGATGTTGGGAAGCAGCTGCAGTCTTCACTTATCTTTTCTCCACAAAAAGTTTGCAACCTCCAAGATGTCCGACTGACTATTAAGGTGAATCACTGATCATTTAGATTGTATTCTTCCAGCAAGAATTATGGATAGAAGTGTAAGAAATGGATATAAAGGAATGGGAAAACAAAACAAAACATCAAATTCGAAAAACATTTGCAAAAAATAATTGGTTTTGTTTGTCACACTTCCTTCAATTTTGGTGACGGCCTGGTCAGAAGACCAAACGTTTGTTGAGGTTGAAGTTGACTGTAATGCGGGCAGTTTGGCTTCTGGTAATTTTCTAGAACATGCTAGCTTCAGCTCTGAGGATTTTGTCCTTCAAGGATAATGTGGACTTGAATTTTTTTAGCTTGCAAAAGAAGACTATAACATCATGTGTCACTTGGTTTTGAAGCACAAAAAAAAGACAGTTAAAGTAACCATTTTTAGAGAATTATTATACAGGTTAAAGTCGATTAGTATCGTGTGCTTTAGGAAATTATTGTGAACCTAATCCTTTCATGCTGAAGAGTTCCCAAGCTGCTGCTCATTTGTTTAATCTAAACATTACTTACACTCCTGTTCTTGAACACGCACTCCATCACTTCTGTGCAGGTAAAGAATGGAGCAACATTTAACTTTACTATTAAAGGCAGGGCTGTTGCGCCCAACCTTGAATTCTCCTTCTCAAAACATAACTTTGGCAAGTGTGTCCTGTACTCTCCTGGCATGATGCCAGCTTCCCAGACCTTAGTGATCAGAAACCAAGGCAAAAGGGACATTAGGTGAGCTGTGTTTCTGGTTTCAGTGTTTAATGCAGGAAAAGAAAAAGTTTCTTAGAGGGTTAGAAATCAAACCTGATTTTAAAAGTTTTCCACTTTCCTTGATCAGTATCCAAAGTCCGTTCCAGAATACCTCTTTCCTCGAGATGGACTTTAGGGCCGATGTTTTGTGTCCTGGTGCTGTGATGGAGGTCCCAATCATATTCTATCCCCGTGAGCTGCGACGCTACCATGAAAAGCTTCCTTTCATCATAAACAGCTGTGTTACAAGACAGGTGGAAATGTTTGGTCATGGAGTTGAAATGGAGGTGAGAAAACATGTTGGGTTGATTCTAAAACACTTTTCAAGCTTTGAAGTTTTGTGAGTTAAAATCCTGAACAGTAATAAATCAAATGCCAATATCCAATTCAATATCAATAAATCGCATTTGAGAGATTGCCTTTCATTGATTGTGTTCTCAATCCAATGGCAGCTGGAGGTGGAAGATCCAAAGCAGCGGAGATTAAAACTGGGAATCTTGTTGTTGGGTCAGAAAGTAAAGAGAGAGGTGACTCTGGTCAACCGCAGTCTTGTGGATCTTTCCTTTACCTTGCAACTTACCACAAACATACCCCTAGACCCCGAGGTAGAAACAACAATTTACTTTGGGGTGCATTAAGGTCAATACAGCTGGACCATGTATTAACCTTGACACTGCAAATCTACAGGATCTGTCAGTGAGTCCAGCAAGTGAGCTGAACCTGAAAGGAAGTGGTGGTGTGTGTCAAGTGGAGATCCAGTTCTCACCACATCAGCATTTATCTCCATTTACAGCAGAGCTGAAAGCACAATATCTAGGTCTTTCACACCCCCTGCTGACCATTCAAAGTAGCTGCCAGGTAGGATGGGGAAGAAATGTCTTGTTTTATACAGCAAACCATGATGCTAACTTTACATTAAATCCTATTATGAATTTCACACAATAAAATGCCTCATCTTCATTTTGTCCAAAATAAAGCAAAAACTACCATTAACAACCTCTTTTTTTAATTGCAGGGTGTGGAGGTCCAGTTGGACAGGAACTACCTGTCCTTTGGAGGAGTAGTCCAGCACTCCCAGGCAAAGAAGAAGATTGTCATGATGAATACTGGAAACATTGGAGCCAAGTAAAAAAAAAAATATTGTAAAGCATAATGCCATTTCATACAATATATTCCTGGTTAACTGTGTCTGTGCTAGCCCATTGCAAAGTACACACAGCAACAGTTAAATACAGTTGTTTGAATGAAGTTGTGTATGCCTGTTGAATTAATCATGCCTCTGCTTAAATTGTTGCATAGATGTGATTTATTGGCATAACATACTTTAATTTTCATTTATAAAAAGAAAATCTATTTTTGCTAGAAGTCTATTTAAAGAATATACTTAACATTCTTTGTATATTGTGCAACACTATAATGTGGACACTAACATTTACAGATTAGATAGGAATTTCCACTGAATCTACAATTCAATTTATGGCTGTATCTATCTTCTTCTTCTACTCCATCTCCTCTGAATAAACTAAACAAAACAAACGCAGGTTCCAGTGGAAGACAGAGAATTTTCCTCGTACTTTATCCATCACACCAGCTAAAGGCTATATCTCTCCGGGCAAGCAGGTGCCTTTCATGGTCACTTTTTCCCCTGCGACACTGAGTAATGACACACGATATGAAAATCTTTCCTGCTGGGTTGAGAACGCTGCCTCACCTCTAATGCTGACCGTGACAGGGAACTGCATTGATGCGACGACTGGCAAAGAGGTTTGAATTATCCAATTATTCATTTATTTTGTTTTTAACAGATGGCTAGTACTGGGTAAAAAAAAGATATGCATTCAATACATTTTCCTTTTTTATGGAGGAGAATAGGCAGTTTTTATGTTTTGGAGTTGTCTGATCAACCATAAAGTTCTATTTGTGAAAAAGGAAATTACAATTACAGTTTGTGTTGCTGCTGTGATCAGTTTTTTCACACTAATGAATATATGTATGTTATACTTAAAATGGATACTAAATCACTTTTATTGTAACTAGAGTAGTATTAGACTCCATGAATTAGACAAGGCTTTAATGACTTTAAATTTGATTGAAATCTGTACATAAATTTTGGCCTGTTTCAATTTGAAATGTCTCAAAATAGAAATGTGATTGTTCTTGATCTAGAATGAGTTAATTAAATCATCACATATTCTATAACTTTTCCTTTTTGATGTCTTCGGTCCCTAGCTGGTGAATTTTGTTTGCCCAGTGCGTGGGTCACACACCCAGACCCTGCCCATGACCAACCCCACAAATATGTGTTGCAATGTTCAGCCTGTCATCGAGGGCAAGTTTTGGAGAGGTGTGCTTTCTGTGAAGCTTGAGCCTTTCCAGAGCAAGATGTACGAGATCACCTACAGACCCATAACAATGACGTCTAATGGAAAGAAACACCAGGTCGGAAGAAGATCGAACATTTCACCGCAATCATTGCTGTATATCTTAAGGGCATTTATGTAAAAATTACAAACTGAAATGAGAGTGACATTGCATTACAAACAGTCGGAGGTAGAATCTTCTTCCTTTTGGTTAGTCCCTACAGGATTTGCTACAGTGAATCATTTGGCTCCATTGACCCCTATTCTCTGCAGCCTCTTCTCTCACACCAACTAACTTCATGTCCTCTTTCACTCCATTCATAAATCTCCTCTTTTTTTCTTCCTTTAGGCCTCCTGCCTGGAAGTTCAAGCCTCAGCATCCTTCTCACAATATATTCACATATCTGTCTTCTGTACATGTCCAGCCAGCTCAGTCTGGTCTCTCTGAGTTTATCTCCAAAACGTCTAATATTTGGCGTCCCTCTGACAGATTCACATTATCGTCTCTGCCACCTCCAATTGCGCCCACTGTCTTTTCCTCTATGCCACTGTCTCTTAACCATACACCATCGCTGGACTTACCACATTGTTGTACATCTTTTCTTCTCATTCTGGCTGATATCTTTACATGCGCATTGCCCCACCAGTTTCTCCACCTATTCCAACCTGTTTGCAATAATTTCTTCACTTCTCTTTCACACCCCATTGCTCTGGACTCTTGAACCTAGATACTTGAAATTCTCCACCTTCTTTATCTTTACTCCCGATAGCCTCACAGTTTGACTTGGTTCCCTCTCATTCGCACACAAATATTCTCTCTTGCTGCGGCTGACCTCCATTCCTCACCTTTTAGGGCATCCCACCATCTCTTGATTTTTGTCCATCTGGTCGCTACTCAAACTATATATCACAATGGCATCTGCAAACATTATCTGCCAGCCTGTCCATCACCACTGCAAACATGAAGGGGCTCAGAGCTGATCCCCGATGCAGTCGAACCTCCACCTTGAACTCCTCTGTCTCACCTCACCAATTACAGCTCTTGTAGATGTAGTGCACCTCTCTTAACATGCTTCTCTGCCATTCCCGAACTCCTCTCACAGTACCGCAGTCCTTCTCTTGGTACCCCGTCATATGCCTTTTCTAGATCTGTAAAGGCACATTGCCACACCCTCTGACCTTCTCTCTACTTCTCATCAACATTCTGAAAGCAAGTACTGCAGCATCTAAACCCAAACCACTGCTCACATATGTTCACCTCTGCCTTCAGTCTTCATTACTTCATTGTGTGCCTCATCAACTTTGTCAACCTTTATAAATCAGTGTGTCAGAAACAGTACAAGGCAAAATAATGAGGATAAAATTCACCCTTACTTATATCTTTTCCTCTTTCACCAGGGATCACTTTTTTTCTCCTTCCCCGATGGGACAGGCATGCTATACCACCTGCAGGGAGTTGCCGATCCTCCAAAGGTGGAGAACACAATTGTACAAGAACTACCTGCAAAGTCTCAACACATAGAGCTGCTCCCTGTGACAAACTGGCTTTCCATTCAACAGCGGTAGAGCACTTAGACACTATCCTTCTGTTTGTACATTCATATTTTAAATTCTGATATACTTATGGATTTAGATAAAAGAAAGGCACAAACCTCATAGGATATCGGACACAGATGTATAGTTGAATAATGAATGTGTCTTTGTGTGATTAGATTCCGTGTGATGATAGAGATCCTGAAACCAGACAAACCAGATGCTGCACTGTCCCTCAAGGGTCCAGAGTACATTGATGTCCCTGCTTTGTCCAAGGCAGACTACCACGTGTCCTTCTTTACTTACAAAGAGGGGCAGTACAACACCAAGGTTTGACAACACAAAATCTGGTTTTGGCCAGATCTAAACACAGTCTTAGCGCTTTGTCTTGATATCACTCTTAATCCTACCCTTTAGGTGACATTTCGTAATGAGATGTCAGGTGAGTACTTGTTCTACCTGGTTAACTTCAAGACCACAGCTGCAGGGGTCTTGTCTACGATAGAACTAGTGACGGTTGTCCGTCAGAAGACCTCAGCCACTGTACAGGTGGAGAACCCTTTGACAAAAGCTGTCTGTTTCACAACTGAGTGCAAATGTCCTGACATCAGTGCTCCGACTCAGCACACTATTCCAGGACAGTCAAAGGTAGGTCACAGAATATGATATAGACCAGGTTGCTGTATTTCGAAACAATCACTAATGATGGTTGTGTATGTGTGTGTCATTCTATAAACTTTTTTAGGGTGCTCTGAGCTTTGATTACCAGCCCCTTCGAGCAGGCGAGTCTACAGCCCGGTTGACTCTTTACAGTAATGATCTGGGCTTCTTCCACTACAATCTGCTTCTCAAAGCTTTGCCAGCACTACCAGAGAAAACAGTCCACTTCAGCACTTCGCTAGGCAGCAGCCAAACTGTCCTTGCTAAGTTTATCAACTTCGCCCACTTAAAAACTGAGTATTCTTGCAAAGTAAGAAAATATTCAAAATTTTCTGTTTGTGTGTGTATTTTAAATCCTTGTTCTGCTCTTGACTCTGCACCTGTGTGTGTACTGTAGACTATTTATGGTCGTTATGAGTCTTGAAAAAAAAACAATATACCCTTTCACATATTATAGTCAGGTACATAATTGAATGGAATCACATATTTCTGAACCTATGTTTTTGCTTTTATATAGCTCTTGATTTTATCATTCGCAGACTGATTCTAAGGACTTCAATGTCGATAAGAGTATAAAAGCCTCGCCCGGTTCCCTGGCAGGGTCACCAGTAAATGTGCCAGTGTGTTTTGAGCCACATCAGCTGGGGGAAGTTAGAGGCCAGCTGTGTCTATCTTCTGGAATTTGGGGTGAATATATCTTTCCACTCCATGGAATCTGCCTGCCTCCCAAAGCCCAAGGACCATTCAGCATCAGGGCTGGCTGTAACATTAATATTCCCTTCAAGAATGTGTTCCAGGAAACCACAGCTTTCTCTTATCAGGTGCAGTCTCAAAGTTTTATGTCTTGATTTTAAACTAGCATATGAGAGCTGGCAGGAAAGGAATTCCAATTGAACTACAATATATCCATACAAAAAGAGAAAAATCAATTTTATCAACAGAGAAGAAAACATTAAGACAATTTTTTTTCTTTATTTATTTACATGATCTAATTTTAATCCATTTTGGAACTATAATATAGTATGGTTTTGGGCACTCTTAATTTCTTACTCCTGTTCCAAGTTTCTTCAAAGCCTTAAATTAGTTACAGTCAACTTTGTACACTTCATTGTATTGTATGCCATTTGTCCAGCTAAGGTACTTTTTACCTCACTCCCAGGTGAACAATTCCTGTTTTACCGTAAAAGGAGCAGAGACCATCATTTCCAAAAAAACCCAGAACATTAACGTTTCCTTCGAGGTTCCCCCAGAAGACCTGCCGGGACCATGGTTGGGCAGACTTACCATCTCAAGCCAGCACTTGGAGGGCCAAAGAAAGCCAGCCTCGTGGGTTTATTATTTAAGAGGCCACTGCTCTGACTTAGATTAAACCTTTTTAAAATATAAATCATCAAGTAATTGTGCATTTCTTGAAACTGAAGTTTACAGAACCATCTAACAAAATAAAATTAGAAGTTAAACACTATGCATATCTGAGTCCTGTTTATGATATGTAATTACTAATGGGTTGATTGAGATGTTGTAAGAGATCTGCCACAGTGAAATTTCACTTCTCGGCTTCAGTTTTTTTTCATGTCAGCTTCTGTAAAGGTCTCATGCATCGTTTGATTGTATCATCAAATGACTGACCAAACACCCAGTGTTTTCAGAATCTGAAGCTGAACTAAATATATACGAACATACGAACAAGAATGGGATGAATGTCTTAAAATCTGTAAATTCTGATGAATGCTCTGAAGCCTTGAACGATGCCAGACTTAGTAAAGAAGCTGCATGGTAAGTAATAAACTCCAGAAATATAGAAAATGATAGATGTGCATTGGAATGCTCTATGTTATAACAAATTTGCAGTTGAAATAAAACACCGGAAAATCCATGAACTGTCCGCTCACATCCCTATCCACACTCTAGCAGCAAAAACTATAAAGGCCAAATTATTTGG
This sequence comes from Fistularia tabacaria, assembly GCA_901007705.1. Taxonomy (NCBI): domain Eukaryota; kingdom Metazoa; phylum Chordata; class Actinopteri; order Syngnathiformes; family Fistulariidae; genus Fistularia; species Fistularia tabacaria. Next base: position 162,380 of record CAAKHD010013665.1, on the reverse strand, counting down.
AACCAAATTATAATCTACGATTGCAGACAATAACCAATTATATCTATCAGTAAGGCTAACATATACCAAACAGCTCCTTAAAGTTTTAGGAAACCGAAGAGACAAACACTTGAATAAGTTGCAACTTTCTGCAAGGTATGGACAAATAACTTGTGGCAGGTGGAGTCATGCCATGGATGGAAGGCACCATAAAGATGTTTTTGTTAAGCATTGAATATGTGATGATATTGGTGGTGTACTGGGGAAAGCTACTACACTGAGCCTGGGAACACTTGATAGTATGCTTCCATATCTCAAGAGGAAAGGGCTAGATAGACTGCTATCACAAAGGGGAAGCACTATCTGTGATGTCACTACAAATGTGTAAAGATCTGATGTCATATAGGGGAATCTCACATGCAAACTATGAAAGCAAGAAGTGCTGAGGTATGAAAATAAAGGGAAGCTGTGATGTTTAAAATGTTCATTTATTTAAAGTAAATGAATTGTCACAACGCCAACAAACCAACAAAAGCTTTATAATAGCATGCATTTGTGGAGTTGCCGTTCTGCTTATACAGCTTTGACTTTGACCCTCGCAACTTAACACAGGGATAATTGCTGAAAAGAATTCTCAACATCTTATTGATTTTTTTTTTCTCTTTTTTTTTTTTTAAACTGCCACTTTGGGTAAGTCACATTTTTCACAGTTACTACACAAAAACACCTTTCATTATAACATGGCCAAATGCCATATGCCAAATAATTCATGACATTGAAACGCCATCACTCCTGTCCAACATTCAGAAGCAGACAGACATATGGTGGACGCCAACCCCACAGATTTTTTGTTATTTATAGCAAGACTACTATTATACACATTGAAAAGGTGAAATTACGTGAAGCATACCTTTATCGCCATGCTTGTCGACAAACCCTAAGTCCCCACCGCATATAATGTGCTACATTACAGCTGCTCCTCTTCAAGGTGCTCTTCTCCGATGGTCCGAGACAGACACATACTTACACTCTCTTTAATAAAGCTGCAGCCTTTGAGAAGTGGAATCGGGGCGGGGGCTGCAACACCAGTAAGTGGAAGTAAGAAACGTAGAGTACCGTTTTAAGAGTTATGGAGTTATGCGGATGGGACGATATAGGGATTTTTTTTGTTTGTTTATTCTTAAACATCATGTAAGTGATCAACAACTTGTGGGCAATTAACACTGAGGGGATATGCCACCCCTAATTTTATCAGACCATTGTCTCCTATTTGTGACATGACATTTTCCAAGTGTCGCATTTCAGTTTTTTACAATGTATAAATCTTACACAGGTTAAAATTATTTGAGTGGGCTCTTGAACAGATAGAAATTGTGTGTCCATGTATTTTCATACAGGTCAATTACAATGAGTCAGCAAGCATACAGAAGTCCATGGAGTGAATGTAAAGCACCTTTCCAGCCCTGCCCACCTGAGCTGGTCTTCCAGAACTTCACTCCTGGACAGACACAAAACTTATCCTTAGTCCTCTTCAACAATGACAAGGTGTGTAAGCAGCGGAGTTATTTTATTCACAAACGGGCGCTGAGCCGGAAAACCTCCATGGCACTAACAGAACAATGCTAAAAAGACTATGTGAATGTGTGTCAGAGGGAATTAACTGTTTGTAAAGAGTGAAGAATGACTTGAAAGTAAAGCTGGATTTTTGGAAACACTTTGCTGGTTCGGATTATTCTTATCCAGTATTTGAATGCATGCATTTATTTTGTCAAGGTTTCACGGCAGGTGAAGCTGGAGCAGCAGGAGTCAGAGTATTTCTGTGTAGTTTCTCCAGAAGACACAAGACACAAAGTTGCACCGGGACTGTCTGCCACCTTCACTGTCCTCTTTACACCGCAAGAGAACAAGGTGCAACAAACCACTTACCTGCACAAGGATAGAATTTAAATTTGACCAGAGGATGCTGTATCAGACCTTAAAGGATTTAAAGAGAACATTTTAAGTTAGCTGATGCAGAAACAGCTGACGAAACTGTTAAGGAAAATATAAAACACCTACCGTATCACATTGAGGAGGTCAAGGGAGAAAGTTAATGATTTACATGACACGATATGTTCATGGGTTGAAATGAACAAGAATCAACAAGTTCATATGACAGATGAATTAAAGTTATTATCATAAAGATAATCTCCCCTTTGTACTTGTTCAAAGTAGTCATCTCCGTGCTAGAATTACAGGTATTCTGACTGATCCCCACATTATAGTGAGGGGTAAAGAAAGAGGTGTCTTGTTTTGATTTTTCTATTCAATTAGTTATAATGTTCCTTCATGAATTTGCCCGATTACGCTTTTATTTCTATATATCTATCAAGGACTATCACCACAGACTGGTTTTTGTGACTGAGAGGGAGAAGTTTGAGGTTCCAATCCGTGCCATCGGGCCAAGGGCTATTCTTGACTTTCACCATGAGCTCTATGTACCCATCTGTCCGGTGAAAGCCTCCACACAGAGGAATCAACTTGTCCGCAACATCGGAAACAGCATGTCCATGTTTAAGTTACACACTCAGAGGTGAGTTTGAAGATGGGACATTAAGTGTGAAGACTTGACTGTGGAAAAAAAAATATAGTCCTTAAAATGGATAGTAAATGAATAACTATTCATGGGATTCGTACAAATTCATGATAACAATGTCCCTGTCTAATATGTTTTTTATTTGCATTTTTTTCATTCCATAATATCTTCCTAATTCATTACTTAAACCTTTTTATTCGTAGTGGTAGTTTTTTTTTCACATCTTAACTGTCACAGTATTTGGCTGACCACATGTTTTGACTTTTCATTTTACTGCTGTTCACACTGAGGGTGATTACATGGCTAATTTACATTTGTGCGAATAATTTAGCAAGAAATTTGCATCTTCATCTCCATATAATGCTTTATAATCATTGACTGCTGAGATAGAGGTTGATTATCCTGCTTTAACTGTAGTCACGTGTGCTCATTTTAAGACCAAACCATTTCTTAACTCATTGCAGCCATAAGCAGCCAAAGGAGCTATTTACCTTGCTAAACGTGCGCAAGACAACTTCAACATTGAGAAAAAAAAACCTGCAGTTTTATTGATCTTGAAAATTGTTGTACCTTTAAGCATATCATAATACTCAGATGCAATGTTGGAGATTTGATTTTTGTAGCAGTGAAGAGGGAAAGATGATCTCTTTTCTTTGATTTCTCCAAAATAAATACCTGAATCTTGGGTTTACAAACTGCAAAGTTGGATAAAGAGAGGTAGAAATCATTTTGAAAACTTTTTTTACCAAGGGAAAGTCTTTACTCTTTTCTTCCAGGCCTTTTTCAGTCACACCTTCCTCAGGGACGCTTGATGTTGGTGAGAGCATACAGGTCACTGTGTATTTTAACCCCTTGACCTCAGGAGACCACAAGCAAGAATTGGTGCTGCACTACCATACTGGTAAGATACCAAACAAGTGACACAAATCACACTCAGAGTAACTGACCATAGCAGACAGGAAGAGATCATTTGGTCTCTGCAGTTGTTTTGTGATCTTTTTGTCTGTTGTGCTTAGACAAAACATAGACAAATGCATACACAACCACTCACACAGCAATCGCACACATGCATTCACACAGATTCATAAAACATCACCTGCTTAATGGTCCTTTTTGGGAAATTTGGTTTTGATGATAATACAGGTTACATCAAATGCTTTATTCCCTGGCAGGCAATGAGTGGTATCAAATCAAAGTTTAAATACTGTATTTTTTTGGAGCATTTATTACGTTTGTAATTACATATGGTCTACTGTGACTATGGATACAACTGGGTATAATAAGGAATAATGGAAAATTCTGATTGTGATTCAAATAAATTAAAATCAAATTATTTCTGGATTTTGTCAAAATGAATAATGTTTTAATTCTATGGAATAACTTCAGATCAGTCAGTCTTTTCATTCATTCATTCCTTCCTTTATTGATTCGTTCATTCATTCTCTGTCAACATAGCTATGCCCAGTCTGTCTGATGATGCCTTTTGGTAATGATGGTGAAAAGCCAGCAAACTTAGAGCTACTGCTGTCCAGTGAGGAAAGCGATATAAGTTACATTCGCCAAGCAAAGCACTGAGGGAAGAAGCTAAAAGTAACTGAGAGACTGTCACCACAAATTTTGCTGTGGAGGATGTGTACTTGGCAGTCGTCTCAACATGACATGTGCATCGTAGTTGAATAGAGATCTCAACACAAGGGCGTTTCTGACATGGAGATCTGAGTGCGACATGAGTCTTGACTGTGCCCGTTCATTTACCCAGGTGAAGTTATATATATCGGCCTCTACGGAACCTGTGAGGAACTAAACGTCAATTTTGAATCTGACATTGTCCTGCTGAAAAAGACTTACATCACCCTCACCAACACACACACGGTGTCCCTCACAAACACCAGTGATATCCCTCTTCAGTACTACTGGACCACATGGTCTAACAAGCAAGAAGAGGATCTGTGCTTATTAAGGTACATATGGATGCAAACAGCACTATTTAACATTTTAGAGCTTTTTTGAGCTTTTTCTGTGTATGCAAGCTCAATAACCTTACACGTTGATATGCACTGACACCACACACATTTTTAATTAGATCAGTGTGTCAGCGTACTTATAGAAAGTAAGATCAACTGCACTTTCCCTTGTTTCACAAAAGCGTATGGTGCTCAAAATAGCTCGTGTCACTTTTTTTTCCATTAGCTTTTTGTTCTACTCTCTTTGTGCTTTTTCCTGATGCTTCAGCCCCGTCTGTTGTCTTTTTTGTCTGTTGTCATGTCTCTCCAGTGATGACTTGGTAATCCAACAAAAGGAGAAGGAACAGTTGATTTTTCAGAGTCAATGCGACAACACAGAAATTCATTGTGTCCCACTGCTGTCCAGAGCAATTCAGGAATGCAGAAGTCAGACTGCAAAGGACTGTTTGCTCAACCTTTCACACAGCTGCATATCCATTGAACCAGTGGTTTGTGTTTCTTTCACTTTATCATTGATGGTTGTCCTGCTGCCCATTGTCTTTGACCAGTAGCACAAAAAATAAGTCAGGTGAATGATAGATTGACAGCAATTATGTCAATCTCAACTGCAAAATGTATTTGCCAATCAAGAGTAGACATGATAAATCCGGTCAATTCTGTCCCACAACAAAACAAATGTAGTTTTACCAGTTGTTTTGGTTGTCAAATAAAGTATACACAGCACGTCAGGATTTCACTTTTAATGACACACTGTTAATTATTGTCAAATTTTTGCAATGCAAAAAAACTTTCTTTTTGAATATTGCTTCTATACAATGTAAGAATTTCAGTAAGACTTGCTTTGCAATGATGATTTGTTTTCTTTTTCCTTCCATGATTAAGGCGGGAGAAATTTGGCCCAACACCACAGCAGAATTCACTATCGTCTTCAAGCCCGAGGAGGCCAAGTTGTACGAGGAAACCATTTTTTGTGATATCACAGGTCAGTTTCTATTTTGACAATTACGACACATATTCAATATGCATTTTCTGCTCCGACAAGATAAACAATTTTGTGAGCATGCAAAATGAAAAAAAAAGTTTTTTTTTCAGTTTGTTTTTCTACATTTCGACTATTTTTCTAAAGATTGTGCCTGCACTCAGGTCATGAATCCCGCTTACCTCTGACAATCAAAGGTGAGGGATTGGGACCTAAACTCCAGGCTAATTTTGATCAGATGGATATGAAAAATGTGTTCATTTGGGATACAGACAATTATGAGGTAAAAAAGAATTGTTGCAAATAATTTCAATTATATATTTATGCTTTATTGCAATGTAGTTAATGTAACATATGCTGTCTCTCACAAAAGCAATCTCTTTGTCCAGGTGCTGTTGTCGAACAGCGGGTTGATTGATGCCCCTTTCAGATTATTGAGTCCCAACACCGCATTCGGTCGTTGTTTCTCTTTCTGCCCTGAGGATGGTATTGTTCCCCCTGGGGCCTGCCAGTTCATTAAAATCACTTTCCACAGTTGCATTTTGGGAACCTTCTGTGAGGAATTGGTGGTGACTGTCACTGGAGAGCCTAAACAACTTACCTTGACCTTCAGGTAAAGTATCTCATCTCTGATATAAGCAGCACATTATAACGTAAAAAACAAACAGAATGAATCAAAATATCTAAAATGCTGTCTTAATTGATCTTCAAGTTCTTACAGCGGCCATTTACTGAACTTAAGAGCACATTGCAGAAGATTCTTGAACTTAAAATTTTTTCACAAAATGTGCCATGTTTCTTGTGCATGTGTTCGGTTTTAGGGGTTGTGTCATTGGCCCCACTTTCCACTTCAATGTACCAGAGCTCAATTTTGGAGATGTTGCCTTCGGTGAGTTTCAAGGAAGACCTTGCTTTTCTTTTCACTGTTGCAATTTAAACTCAGGCTCAGGAGCCAGTCTTTATAAAGTGGAATTGAAGACACAACATAGAATGGAAGAAACGAATGTTCTGTTGTTCAGCCACCTCCTTATTGGCTATTGGCTACATTATTCAATATTTGTCATGTAATTTGTATTGATCTTTTGTCTCTCCAACTCTTATCATCATCTGTCCATACAGGTTTCCCACAAAAATCAATTTGTACATTATTTAACACCTCCTTCGTACCAATGACCTTTGCCCTGCGTGTTTTGGGCGATGGCACGGGGACACCCAGTGTGTCTAGTGCGAGGCAGGTCTCTGAGTTGTGCCGGAACAACTGGCAAGGCAGCACTGCTAAAGATCTGCATGAAAGGCCAATGGAGTTCACTGTCAGTCCAGCTTCCGGGTCTGTGCGTGCCATGTCAGATATCAACATTATGGTGTGAACCCATGAATCATTTTACTACCTCACCAACCATCAACAAGAAGATGTTGAAAAAAAGGAAAATACAACCAACATTTTATTTTTCATTTTGTGCCTACAGGTGACACTGTGCTCCAACACAGTAAAGACTTACAGTATGGCTCTGGTCGTAGATGTTGAGGGTGTCGGGGAGGAGATCAAGACACTGCCAATCAATGCAAGGTCACTCTGACTATAAAGGCTTGTCCTCAAAGTAAATGTGTTTTGAAAGGAACTTTTCTTTGTAACACGTGACTAGTATTGTGCATAGGCTTGTCTTTTGATGTCAACAAATCTGAGCTATGTATTGAAAACTCAGGCATTCAATTTAATATATCAAAATAGACGTCACTGGGCCAAGAACTCAGAAGCAATTGTACGTCCTTTTTCATGTCTCTGCAATCATGAATATGTAAATCAATGCTTGTTAATTTGACTGCTGTTTATACATGATATCATGGTTATGTGGTATAATAAGATTTTTAATCAGATTCAGATCAGATTTTTCCTTTTTGTAATCCATGTCTATCCATTCCAATTTCTCTCCATGAGCAGATGTGTTGTCCCTGAAATTGTTGTGGAGACCCCAGTGTTGGACTTGCAAAGGTGTTTTATTGATCATCCTTATGAACAGAATGTGCGGCTGATCAACACCAACCCTCTGCCTGCCTGCTTTGGAATGCTGGAACAGGTCAAGACAAGTGCAGCAGAAAAAACAAACAAACAAAAAAATGTTGTATGTATGCGTAACCAACTTGTAAATGCAAGATAATGACAAAATAGCTAGAAAAACTCAATTTTAAAATACATTCTTAAAATTTGTGTCATGAAATCTTTTGCTTGATGTTCCAAGTACATTGGTTTGCTTTTATGGTGAAAACAGAAAGAAATATAATAAAATACTGCTTTCCATTTTTACGAACATATCTAAAATCATGAAAAACAATATTAAATCCCATTGCTTAATATGATCTTTGTGATAGGGAAAAAAGCCGACTCCTTTTTATATTTAACAGCACCATACCATTTGAATACTTGTCAAAATCTTCTTGTTATAGCAACTGGACTTAAATTACTTCACTGGAAACTTCACTTTTCTCGCTTTCAAGTGAAGAAAATCAATTGCCACAACAAGAAGATGTTAACAAGACTTCACCTGGATGACTGAGACCCTCCACAGACACCAATTTGAATAAAACTACTAAATAAAAAAACACGGTATATGCATTTATAAAAAAACAAAACAAAAAAAAACAACTTCTGTCTCCCTCTACCAGGAGAATGAGGAAAATCCATCATTGACTTTTTGCAGCTCCAAACCCAGAGGATTGATTTTTCCACAGAGTACAGCAGAACTTCCTGTGTGTTTGTTGGCCAAGGCTGTTGGAAAATTGCGTCAAACTCTACACATTGCTATATTCGGCAGCATCCACCCTCCCTTGGTCAGTAGATGTGCGACTAAACATGTGCAGTAAATTGAATATTGCTTTGCATGTTTGAGTCAGGATTGTCCAAATATGTCGGTATATGTGCTGTGATAATTCTCTACTGTTTGATTTCAGGAGGTTATCTTGTCATGCAATGGCCAGGGTCCAAAGGTTCAAATTCAAAGTGGACAGCTCGATTTTGGCCGAATACCAGTTCTGACTGACACTAGTAGAACCTTGCTAATGTCTAACAAGACGCCGATTCCAGCTAGATTTACAGCTCACATGGTATAGACACAAAACACCTTTTTTATTGCATCAAGATAGCACGTGAAAATAATGTATGGATATTAACCCATTCTACTATTATATTCTGTGGTGATTATTAGATTTTAAACTCAATACAACATTTTTTTCTGAGTTCATACACTCTTGCTCCCTCTGTAATTGGTCACAGTTTAGTTCTTGTCATATGCTTCAAAAAACTGTCAATTTCCTCAAACTAGATTGCTCCAACAATGTAAACCAGTCACATAGTGCTATTTTATTATTTCAAAATTATATCAATGAAAAGGCATGCTGTGTCTGTGGCTGTAAATTTGAGACAAGAAATGCACTTTAAATCCTGCCATTCTCTTTCGAGGTTACTATGGCCGTACACTGATTATTAATCCCACGTTACAACAAGAAGCTTCCTAGTTTGATTCCGGATAGTATTTTTGTGAAGAGTTTGCATATTCATCCCATGCCTGCGTAGGTTTTCTCTGGGTTATCCAGTTTCTACCACAGTCCAAAAACATGAAGTGGGTTTTACAAAAGGAGAGGCTGAATGTTTCTATGTCTCCAAATGTCACACTGAGATTGACTGGCTACTGATGTAAAAATATCACATCTTTGCTATTATGCATTATTTTCATAGCTGTAACCGGGAGTTAAGTTTCACTGCAGACTCAAAGACAGAACTATTGTAGAAGTAATAACTCCATTCCTTCAATTCACGTTTGGAAAAATGTTTTTTCTTTAGAGTCAAGAAAGATCTCTTTGGCATGTGGAGCCCATGGAAGGGGAAGTTCCAGCAGAAGGCCAGCTTGAGCTCAGGGTTGTTGCACATCTGAAAGACACACTCTTCTTTCAAGACAAACTAAAAGTGTCCATCCAAGACGGTGAAAGATACATAATTTCCCTGTATGCAACAGGCACTGGAACCACGATAGTCAGTGACAAGCCATTATCCCCTTGTCTTGATCTAGGCACACACTTCAGGTAGATAGGAGGTAGTTACTTTTAAGGAATAACATTGTGTCTGTCAATAATATTGTTATTTACAATATTGATAATCTTCCTAAACTTTTGTATTACCCTTGTATCCTCAAAGCCATGAATTATGCCAATATCATTTCACACTTACCAACCTTGGCCAACGCGCACACCGGCTCTACTGGAGGACTGATGGCTCGCTGCCCTCAACCAAGATCCGCAAAGGAGAAAATTCACAGAGTCAAATCTTTATAAACCCTATTACTCCTGTAAGGAATAAGGATTTGGTCACCTGTGGATCCCCGGTGTCCTCTACAAATGTCAGACCAGTGTTCAGCATCAGCCCTACTCGTGTGGAGCTTTTTCCGGGTCGCTCAGTCAACATGGTACTGGAAGGCTCCTCAGACTCCCCAAAGGTAACGATGCCTATTTGTATAATCCCAAAAATTATCCATATCTAATATAGGAATTTTTCCGGAGAAAATTTGAAACGTCCTTCCATGTCAATGCATTTTGTTCAACCAGGTTGTGAGGGAACATCTTCTATGCATTGGTATTGTGGGGCACCAGAGCAGTTATGAGCACATCATGTCCGTGGATGTGTCCTGTTGCTTTGTGGCTCCGACCCTACAAATTTCTCCAAAGCAGCTGAAGTTCTACATGGAGAAGGTTGTTAAATAGATTGTGAGCTGGACTGTGTGATTTAATTGCAGTACAATTGTATTTGGCACTGAACAGTATCAGGACATTATCATTATGATTTGCTTTTTTGGCCCTACATAACTGGAAAGTAAAGAAGAATAATTGAAACTCAATGTCTCAACTTTTATTTAAAGTTCTGTTTATGGACAAATAACCATGTTGATGTCTTGCAGGTCCCAGGAAAGAGTCTTGTTCCACTTTATGAAAAGTTAGTTTTGAGGAATGTCTCATCTGTGTCCCTGTCATTGGAGCTTTCTCTTGTTGCTCCTTTCGCTCTATGTGAGGCCCAGGGAAACCCCAGCAATGCTACCAATAAGGTAACTATGTTTGACCTCTTCCATGCAAATGAATCAACCAAGAAATGCAACATTTTAATTATATCTTCTCATTGCATCTCACAAACTTTGGCCTTGGAATTAATTAATTAATTTAGACCATGCCTACTTACGTGGGTGATGAGCATTATGCAATCATGAAAATTTCCCCTTTCATACTAAGGACTTGTGAAGCATCAAACATATTTTTAAGAACTCCTGTATCATGTTGATTGATTTACCTGTAAAGTCTATGAATTGATATTGCAGTGATACCATGAATCGTGTTTCACTAACAACCATATTGTTTTTCCAGTGCATGTTTTTAGATAATGGGACGCAAGCTGAGTTGTGGATATGTTTTGACCCAACTTACTGTCAGAATAAGGTTTCACAAGTCATGGATGAGGTACACTAGTATTTTCCTCCTTTATCTGCTTAAGACACTGGTTAACTTCAGATAATGCCATGATTTATTGGACTTTGCAATAGTTATAAAGATACGAAAAGAAAAACAACGTTTATTCTTGAACTGAATTGCCAGTTTCAATCCCAATCTATGAATGCCATACATTTTCTAGATCCTTGAAGTACACTACCACAGACATCCACAGCAGGATGTGGTAAAGCTACATGCTGAGGTCCATTTCCCCAACCTTCACTTCTCTTCTACCACAGTGGATTTCGGCTGTGTGCTCAATGGTTCTGAGACTCGTAGAGAACTTACAATCACAAACTGCTCTCCACTACATGTTTTTTATCGCTGGACTTGTCTGGTTAACCAGACACACTGTGCTGTCAGGTATGGCTATACTGTATGTATTTAAGCCATGATTTGGGTGATCATTATATCATTAGATTGATGCAAAATACCAAGACACCTGTAAATTTATGGCTGATTTCACTAGTTTATTCATTCATATTAGGCATGATATGCAATAGTTAATGAGACACACGATGAACATCTTTTCATTTTTTGTTACTAAGTTTAGAATGCATTCTCCTAATTTGGAAGAATACTCTGCGTTTTTTTGGCTTTACTTACTTTACTTTTCCACCCTTTTAAACAAATCATTTTCCCACACAGCAAGCAAGAACTTACCAATTACCTGACAACTGCAACTGAGACTGAAGATGGGAGCGATTCGTCTGGAGTTCCTGCGATTCCCTGTTCGACATTTGTGAGGCACAAGCCTTGTGTACATGAACCCCCCACCCAGTGTTCTATGTGTGTGGAAGAGGTAGGCAAACATCTGAAATTTGAAAAAAGGCACAGGTGACCAACTCATAATTTGCTTTTACATTGTCCGGGCCCTGGAAGAGCCTGCAACTAATGACAAATGCATCCATTTCACTTGTGCTGCACTGTGAAGGACAAAAACATATTGCATTCGTTCACGCTAAAACAAACAAAAAATTAAAATAAGATCAATAAATAAAATAGAAATTTGATATATATATAATTTTATTTTTTTTGCTTTAAATATGTAAATATAATAAACCCTAAGTAAAAGGGGGTACAGAAACACTGGAGCTCTATTTGAAATCATGGCTCAAAAAGAGAAACACTGCCACTGAGTTGAACATGTATAGTTAAAGATGACATGAGAGGTTCAAAACGAAACCTTCTCGCCCTTGTCATTTATTTTTTTCTTTAGGTATTTGATGTCTTACCGAGCTATGGGCATCTGTTACCTGGGGAACAGCAGTTGGTGGCATTATACTTCTATGGTCATCATCATGTAAGTAAAGAAGTGATTGCACAGTGCCAAGTGGAGGAGGGACCAACATACGACATCATACTGAAAGGAGAAGCATCAGAAGTCAGCTATATCCTGGATTCAACTATTGTTGACTTCGGATTGCAGGTATGGATGTCACCCTGTTTGTGCAGATGTCTAGAATATGAATATGGCTAGCTGATCTAGTCAATAAGATTGTTTTTAGTTGATGGGATGATGCAGAAGGGATATTTAGGCCTAATGGGGTTAGTGGTAGTTTTATTAAGCAAAGGCTTAACGCTTCCATTCAAGGCTCAAAGTTGTGTCCTTGAAGTCTTTTTATCTTTAAAATGTGTTCATACTGTGTCTAATTAAATCTTGGACATCTTTTTGGTGTTGCAAAAATATGCAGTATGATACATACTGCATTTGTCAATAGATTTTGAGGAAATATCAGTATGTATTTTGTGATTGATGATTTGTTTGCTATATTGAAATATTGCAATATTTTATACATCACAATTCTACATTTACCCTCTTTGAAGAATGTTGTGTTCAAAAACATTGAGTATATTTCTATACATTTTAGATCCAGAAAAATACATATTTTCCAACCTTTTTTTCAATGATTCAATGACTTAAACAACAAAACAAGTTCCCTTTCTTCACTCAGTCTCTCTTCATTTTTCAGCATTTTGATCAAGTGGGAGAAGCCTATTTGACCTTGAGGAATACTGGCAAAGTTGGGTTTAAATTTAAAATTTACCCGACTCAAAAGGAGCAGGAGGAGGATGAGAAAGAAGCAGATGTTGCGACAATTAGACTCGGCACGCCCGCTGCCATTCCCAGCAATGTGAGTTGATTTTTAAATATTTCAGATTCCAGAGGGGATTTCATGAAAGTTAATCTACATAACCTTTTGTCATGTCACAGGGCTATGTTGATGCAGGCATGGAGCAATGCCTACATGTAATTTTCCTCCCAGGAATCCCTGAAGTGTTTGAAAGAAGCCTTCAGTTGGTCGTGGCTCACCTGCCACCACAGGAAATCACAGTGATTGGAGAGGGAGTGTTCCCAAGAATCAGCCTGAATCTGCCACGGAATCTGTGTACATATATACACACACTTACACCAATACATACAGATATGAATTTATAAAAAAACATTCGGTACATTTCAAGCTTCAGGATACAATATATGCATTTTTTTGCCAAAATTTGTTGGTAGACAGACTTGTGACATTGATATTCAAATACACAAACTTAAATCCACTACAGCTGTTGAAATTAATGCTATGATTCTCTTGCAGCTGAGGAGTGCTACAGAGATGCAGTGCAGCAGGCTAGAGCAAATGTAGACGCATATCAAGCCAGGCTTAATAATGAGAGCAACATCAGTAGACGTTCAGCTTCAGAAACCATCAGTACCTTCACGGTCAGAGGCTAAAATATAATGATTTTATTGTTGATTTTGCTTCCCTCCGCTTTTTTAAATACAGATGCATGTTTCTTCCTTTGCAAATTGTTCATTTCAATGATTTGATGATCATCAATGTATCAGCATAAATTGAAAAAAATCATAAATACTAACAATCCCTCCAAATTGAACTGCATTATAATGATTTTTTGAGGAGCTGCTTTACTGGGTCAGACAAAAATACTTCTCTTACCCACCAAAGTAAAATAAAAAATAATTCAATGTGCGATGAATACAATTTCAATTTAGATTTCACCAGATAAAGAGAAATATTCAATGTTTTTGAAGGACACATTACAAAATATGTATCCCATGTAACATAATTCTTGGTATAGATAAATCGAATAATTGATAAGTAGATAGGAGGATAGTGTTCATTGCTCTCATTTACTCTAAAGGATGAAGAGACTCTTCACATGGAGACTGACAGAATACTAGTCAAGGACGATGCTCTTGCTGTCACTGAGAACCTGTCAGTGCTAACAGACTTGCAATGTTCATACAGAAAATGCCTCAGACTTACCAAGTAAGTACACATGCACATGCAAACGTATTTGCGTGTGCGCACACACACACACAAGCACACACACACACACACACACACATACACATATACATGCACATGCACATGGACATGCACAGACAATGAACAGATGGGCCAAAGTGACAAATGTGAAACTCTTTGGAGGAATTCCAGGAGACTGAATAAATGCATGATGTCTACCCTAAATGTTCACTCAAGTAATGACATGGTGATTGTTTCATGATTTCATTAATGACACAAACATATGAGAATGGTCATCAAAAATCGATGTGTTAAAAACGGACTGTATGATACTATGAGATATGATAGATAGCAAGCGTTTTTTTATGAGATTAAAAGAGCTTTTGAGAAAGCCGCAGGTTTCAAATGTCTTGTTAACCATGTCTGTATTTTCTCATCACTATCTACTCCTTAGATTGCTGCTCCCAGAATATATTTTGGATTTTGGTTATGTAATTCTTGGCAAAGCCGTAAGTCACGCTCTAAATGTCACAAATACTGGATCAGTGCCTGTGTCCTTCCAAGCAAACGGCAAAGTCCTTGCTGGCACAGGTAACATAAATTATGGCAAAAAGCCTTAAATTTTCAATCTATATATTGCTAACAGTTTTGTAACTAGTAATTATATATTTTTGAGAAGAGTAAAACATTTTGATTGCCTCAAAGTACATGTTGGATTGAGACTAAGCTAATGAAGTTCCAACCCCTCCTATATTGATTGCTGTATTTTAAATTTGGTCATACATAGCAAAGGAGCAGGAGGAGCTGGTTTTAAGTTGTACTATTATGCTAATGACAGGAAGAGAACTAGAGTTGGAGTTATCTTGAAGGGGGAGTCTGTTCGGAAAGGTCTGGAGGTGCAAAAAGTGTCAGATAGACTGATGAGTCTGAAGCGAGAAATTAAAGGTGTTATGCTAAATGTTTTTAGTGTGTGCCCCATAGGTAGGATTTGCGTTAGATAAATTGATGCTGAATATTTCCAGTAAGAGTGAGTAAGTGAAAGAGTCGTAATTGGTGCAGACTCTAATGGACATGACGGGGCAGAAGATAGAGGTGACGAAGAGGTTTGGCCCCTGGAACAAAAAGGGAATGGCGGTGGTAGACGTTGCAAAAAGGATGGAAATGGCTGTAGTGAATACTTTTTTTTCCAGAGGAGGCAGGAACATAGGGTAACTTATTCGAGCAGAGGTAGTAGAATGCAGGTAGAAAACGTTTTTAACAGACAATGTAATCTGAAGATGATTAGTGACTGCAAAGTAGTGGGAGGTGAGAGTAGCCAGACAGCATGGGATGGTGGTTTGAAGGATGAATCTGGTGACAAGAAAGATGATGAAGGCAAAGACTGAGTAGAGGACGAAGTGATGGAAGCTGAAAAAGGAGGAGGAATGGTTTTCATGGAAGAGTTGAAAAAGGCTCCGGGTGGTCAGGGAGGGCTTACAGATGACTGGACAACCGCAGCTAATTTGATCATGGAGACAGGTAGAAGTCCTCGATGTGTCGCCAGGAAAGAAAGTAGATAAGAAGACTTGGTGGTGAAATAAGGAAGTGCAGGAGTATAAGCACAGAAAGAGGCTAGCAAAGAAGAAGTGCGACATTGAGGGGACTGAAGAGAACAGACAGGAGTACAGGGGGGTGCGGCACAAGGTGAAAGTAGAGGCAGCAAACGCCAAACAAAGGGCGTATGATGACTTGTATGCCATGTTGGACAGTAAGGAGGGAGAGGGGCATTGAAGAGAAAGAAGAGTTGAAAGGCAGTTGGTCCTGATGATATAGCTGCGGGAGTATGGAAGGATCTTGGAGAGGCAGCTGCACAGTTTCTGGTTAGATTATTTTAAAGGATCTTAGAGAGCAGGAGGATGCCTGAGAAATGGAGGAGAAGTGTGATGATGCCTATTTTTAAGAATGAGGGAGATGTGCAGAATTGCGGTAACTATAGAGGAATGTAGTTGATGAGCCATACAATGAAGTTATGGGAACGTTTAGTTAAAATTAGACTTAGAGGAAAAGGCAGCATTTGTGAGCAATGTTAAGGTTTCATGCCTCGAAAGAGTACCACAGAAGCAGAATTTGCTTTAAGAATGCTGGTAGAGAAGTACAGCTGCATTGTGCCTTTGTAGATCTAGAAAAAGCAGACAACACGCTGTCGAGAGATGAACTATGGTATTGTATGAGGAAGTCTGGAGTGACAGAGAAGTATGTTAGACTGGTGCAGGACATGAATGTGAGATATGAGACAGTGATGGGGTGTGCTGTAGGGATGACTAAATCAGGCATCAGTACTGAGGCCCTTCTTGTTTGCAGTGGTGATGGACAGGCTGACAGATGAGGTTAGACAGGAATCTCCATGGACCATGATGTTTGCAGATGACATTGTGATCTGTAGTGAGAGAAGGGAGCAGGTGGAGGAAAATCTTGACAGATGGAGGTATGCTCTGGGAAGGAGAGAATGAAGGTCAACTGCAGCAAGACAGAATACGTGTGTGAATGAGAGGGACCCAAGTGGAGCAGTGGGGCCATAGGGAGTAGAGATAAACAGGGTGGAGGATTTGACTCAGTATTTAGGGTCAACAGTTCAGAACAATGGAGAGTGTAAAAAAGAGGTGAAGAAATGGGTTCAAGCAGGTTGGAAGAGGTGGAGAAAAGTTTCAGGGATACTGTGTGATACAAGAGTATCAGCCAGAAAGAAAGGAAATGTGTACAAGATTGTGGTGAGACCAGCCATGCTGTATGGTGTAGAGACAGTGGTATTTAGAAACAAGAGAGGAAGCAGGGCCGGCATATGTTTGTTGTTTTGGACATAGGGTCAGCAAGGCCAGGCAAAGATGGCTTGGTCATATAAGGAGGAGAGATAGTGGATATATTGGTAGAAGGATGCTGAGGTTGGAACTTTCAGAGAGGGGGTCTAGAGGAAGACCAAAGAGAAGATTTATGGATGCTGTGAGAGAGGACATGAAGTTAGTCGATGTGAGAGAAGAGGATACAGAGAATAGGGTTAGATGGAGGAGGTTGATTCGCCGTGGCGACCCCTGAAGGGAAAAGCTGAAAGCGAAGGAGGAAGATACAGAGAACAAAATTCCACTTACTAGAGTCATTTTGATAGTGATGTAAGAATTTATCTAAAAAACAACAATGAATTGCTTGAAACGTGTCAAGACATAAGCAAAAATATGCAAGTTATTCTCTGAATATTTAAAATAAACTGTATAAAATCAATGACAAATTAATAGCAAATTGGAAAGAGTTTCTTTCAAACCAAATAGTAATCCTTGTTGTAACGTAATTTAAAAGTATTTTCATACATTATAATGCTTTTCCCACGTGTATTGATTAAAATAATGTATATTCAGAAACAATAATACAAATTGATATGATGCCCAACCCTTTATTCATTTGACTATTTTTTTCAATAATCTCAACTTTAAATGTGAAATATGTTGTCATAATGTGTTTACATCTTTGAAGGTTTCAGTTTAGAATTTGAACGTGTGAACAATCTACCCAGCGGCGAGACACAAAATTTGCCAGTAAAATTTGATCCCCATGGAGCTAAAGTGGAGGAAGGTGAAATTCAAGTTGTCCTGCCAATACAGGTATACAAAAGCACACTTAAATGTCCTCTTGATTTTACAAACCTCCTTATCTGTACTCATCTGTATGATGTATTGGGTTGTGTTTGTCTGCTCTGGTCATTTCCCCTGAGTGCCGCCAGGGGGGCGATAGGGTTTATTTGTGCTGTGGTTGAGGCCGTATCGTTCGTCTTCCTCTCCAGTGCGATAATAAAGTACCTCCGGTTTGGCAACACGATATCAGGGCTTCGCCTCTGTTATTTTTTGTATAAGTTAAATCCCAACAGTATCTGTACTTAAACACACTCGTTGGGGAACATAACAGTCTGGATCAATGAAACTGTCTTATACTATCCTCACTGCAAGGTGTTGGATCAGATGAGTGGAATTGTGATCTGATTAAATGTTTTAATCTTTGAGAATAATTCAGTTTGAATGACAGGTCACAGGTGGCCCAGTGGTGCAGTTGCGACTGTGTGCATCGGTGGCAGTGCCGGCTGTCACTGTTTCTACAGACTTTCTGCAGTTTGATACAGTTCAGTGTGGCATGTGTCAGGTAATGAAATGTAATCAAATAAAAGAGAGGATTCTGTAGGTCAATTTGATGGATTAGATAATACAATGGCCACACCTTTGCTTAAAATTTCTTAATAATTAATGTATATCGTATGAAATCTGTTGTATTTGCTGAATAATTGAGTTTTATTATTTGAATCATTGTGCTGTTTATCATCCAATCAGATGAAGATGATACAATTGTTGAATCATGAGCCTGTACCGTCTAACTGGAGAATAGCGGAGGAAGTTAAGCCTTGCATTAAGGTACATATAATTTTCAATTTATAGAACAATACACAAGCTGTTCCAAATGCTATCGACAAGGTTGAACAAAGTCAATCAAGGTAACCCTGTCCTTGTCCTTCCCCACAGGTTGATAAATTCCTGCCTCTCTACAAACGTAAAAAGGCTTTGCAGCAGCAGCAGCCTCCTCCAGTGGTGTTTGAGGTTGTACCATCCTCTGGATGGCTTTTCCCCAGTGAGAGGATTAATGTGCAGATCAAGTTCAGTCCTACTGCAGGGGTAAAGAGTAATATTGATTATCTTGTATGTGAACAAAAACTTGTATAAGGCACAATGAAGGGCATGGGTTTTTGTGTGTGTTTGTCTTTGCAGTGTTCTTACATCAGGAAATTGGTGGTCAGTGTTGCAGAAAGCCACCAGCAGCTGTTCATTACAGCCCAAGGGCAGGGTGAGGAGCCTCAGTTGGAGTTTAGTATGTCAGAACTGGACCTGGGGCCTTGCCTTCCTTTCAGTACGGACGCTGAAACCGAGGTCACAATTAAAAACCCCTGCTCTTTCCCCATCGAGTTGTACTCTTTGGATTTTGACACACAGTACCTTGAGGAAGAAAAGGTAACTAGCTCTGAAATTGTTATCTTTCTCCTCATGGTGTATGATGATAAAAACAAGGAAAACAAAGACTCAAACTAGATTAGAACTTGAATTATTATAGGAATAGAAATACCACTACTACTAATAAAAATACCAATAATCATTGACAAAAGATAAGTAGATGTGGTATACTAGTGATCTTTTAGTTTTTTGATAGTTTATTTTCTGTTGTAAAGAATATGTCTTGTGTAAAAAAAATTGGTAAGGAAATTGTTTCATGACTTCATGAACCAAAAGTACAATGCATCCACAAGAGGGACCCAATGCTTTTTCAAAGCATTACTACTGGCTCATATGACAT
The DNA here is from genome assembly GCA_901007705.1 of Fistularia tabacaria. Taxonomy (NCBI): domain Eukaryota; kingdom Metazoa; phylum Chordata; class Actinopteri; order Syngnathiformes; family Fistulariidae; genus Fistularia; species Fistularia tabacaria. The sequence continues at coordinate 142,739 of CAAKHD010013665.1, read as the reverse complement.
CTCCCTCTCTGTCATACAGATCCTGTGTCTAATGCCGGGTTATGATAAAAACAATATGTTGCTGCTGCCTCCCAGGACCCCTGGAGAGAGTCTTCCAACAGAGCTTGTTGATTACTATAAGGATTGCTGCTCCCAGCTGACTGATCTAGGTACTTTTTGACACACACAGACACAAGGTTGTTTTGTGACAGAACAATTTTTAATGTGGTGTGACTTTGAACATAAGACCTGGCTGAGGTTTTAGATGAGAGAGACAATGGGATGAGCGAAACACTGGAGGAAGAAAAGACTCTGAAAAAAAACAAAGTTCACCCACTGGATAGTAAAGATGAAGAGAGACTCTCTTCAACCGTTGATCAAGCTGTGTTAAGTGAGTGCATTTCAGCTTGCCATGAATTCTCCAAATACTATCACACATTAATAAGCGACACCAACACATCTTCGCATGTACATTTCTAAACTTTTTTGAAATCGGGATTTTGTAAAAAGCCAAGGTGAAAAGTGATATCAAAATGTGAACATCATTCAAGTAATGCACACTTTTACTTTTTCAGTTCTTTCAGAAATGACTGAAATGAAAAGCAGCGTGAGACTGAGAGACCTTGACATGACCCCAGTCACCAGAGCAATTGCCCGCCACATGGGTGTTGACCTGTCCCCTGAAGGTCTGGCTGCACGCAACTGCAGAGGCATTGCAATTATTGTGTATGGAGCCCCACAGACAGGTGAAAATCAAACAGACTAAATTATGCTCTGGATGATTTTTGGAATTTTTCAGTCAGTTTCTGCACGTATAACAGTTATGCGATCAGGGAAGAGGGGAAAGCCACTGTCGTAAGTAGAACTATTTGCTGTTCCTTCTCTTTTTCAAGGTAAGAGCAGCATTGCAGCTGCTCTGGCACGTCATTACGGAGGGGTCTGTCTACGCGTTGATGCCGTGCTTACTGATGTGTTGATAAATGGCACATCCCCACTCAGCCTGAAGGCCAAACAGCTGTGTGAACGTGCTGCCGCTGCTGAGTATTCTCAAAAGATGGCAGAGGAGGCTGGTAAGCCAACACTGTCCTGCAGTGCAAGCTGTGCTTGTGAATCTGATCTGGGAGTTTAGGAATTCAAAAACTGTTTCGACAGGATAATTGTGGAAGCCATCTTCATTTAGTCTGATATAAAGTAGAAAACACAAATTTATCTGCCATTGAACTCTCACAACAGTGTGTAACCATCTCCTATGTAGATTAACGCAATGGCCGCATTATTGTAGATAAACAAACGTGACACAAAGTGGCAAATTAAAAAGAATTGTGGTAAATCTGTCAAACAGATTGTATCCCTACACAATTTTTTATGAAACTAATGTATTACCAAGATGTCCAAGGTCACAAATCACATACATGTAAACTACAAATTCAGTTTCCATAATATATAGGTCTCAGACTACAGAACTCCTTACCATTCACAAGGAGGTCAACAACAAAAAAGAAGAGTAAGAGGCAGGCAATTCTGCGAGTAGACAGTAGTGTAAAAAAATTAGGCCATGATCACTCTATTGATATATATTGAGAGTTAAATGTGTCATTTGGTAACTTTTGAATGTTTCAAAGTTTCAGCATGATCATGATACAAAATCTCCAAGGGAACATGTCAGAGAAATCGAAGCGTATGGTTTTTCCCTGAAATCAGAGATGCTAATATATGTCTCCTTTTAGCTCAGACCTTTGAGAATATCACAGCATCTGGACCTGAACCTGCTGAAGCCCCGGATTCACCCCCAAATTCACTTACCAGGGGTGATGGAATGAACAACACCGGCACTGACGTTCGAAATAATTCCAGAGCTCTAAAAGACAAAGAACGCACCAAGACTGCAAAACGCTTGGTACATTTTTTTTTCCAGCAACTGGTGGCTTGTATCTTCTGATAACCTTTTTGAGGCAGGTTGACATCTACATTCATCCTAATCTGCATTATTTTTGTTTCAGGGATTAAATATGACAACAATCAGCACTCTGTTGCCTGAACAGCTAATGGTGAATATTTTGGCAGAAAGATTGCAGGTGATATAACTTTTTGATAGGTGCTAATTTACTTGAAAGAGTATACTGAACATAAATGGTGCCAAACCCTTGTTGTTTCTGTCATCTCATAATGGCTGTCTCTGTCATTGTTGTTTGTGCTGTCGTCAAAACAGTCAAGTGACTGTCGACGTGGAGTTATCGTTGATGGACTGGTGTCTTTGTACACTCAGACAGCCGCAGGCACACTGCAAGTCATTCTCAAGGCACTTAACAATCGCAAATACATCTATGTTGTCAACTTGTCAGACTCCTACTCTTGCCTGAAGACCCGGGAAAGAGCACAGAGAGAAACTGAGGGTAAAATGCACAGACACTCGCATACACACGCACTGAGTTTCAAGTGGTCAACCGCTGGAACTACAAGTATAGCATCAGTTACAGGCAGCGATTGAGATTCCAGACCTGTGAAATGACTCACTTATCTTTCCTGATTTGTTCTGTTTGGCAGGTGAACATTTTGAAAGTGTAAATTAGACACATGATTACATGTTCACAATTCATCATGCAAACATTTTATTCCAAGACAGGACATTTACATGCAATTTTGATATTTAAAAACAAGGTTTTGGTTTTAAAAACTAAAGATAGATAAATGTAAATTTAAAGAACTCTGCAATACAAGTTTGAGGAAAGAACACTAAAACTGACTGCACTATTTACGTTATTAATTTATATATTCAATATACTGTATATGTTGTATCATAACACTGCCTCAGCTTTCTCATGTCCATTTTAGAGGCCCTAAAGAGGGAGAAAGCTGACAGAGAAGAGCAGTGGTTAAAAGATATGGATGAGGATGATTATAATGCTCTCCCAGAAGTGGAGAGGGAACGCATTGTTCAACGTCACAGAGAGCAAAAACTCAGGTGCTTTGTGAAGTACTGACAACAAATGTGTTGTTCATTATATGATTTCTTTCATTTTGTTTGGGAAAATATCATTATTTCTGTCTGCTACTCGGTAAGCGTATCTCTTCGAAGGGTAGTTGAGTTATGGGTAGAGAAGAATTGAGAGGAATTGTACTGATTATTTTTTTTCATAGATTTAACATACATATTTCTTTAATGTTAATATTTACACAATATAAGAAATCAATCTTTAATATTACAGTGACAGAACAGGAGGAACATTTAAAAGGAGGCACCCTCCTGGGATTTTAAGAATTTTATTTCATTTTAATCGTGGACACTATAGATTTTCATTGTGAACCAACAGCAGAAGATATAGCAGCTGTTTCTTTCTCCTATAGCAGCTGTTTCTTCCACTCCTGTTTCTTTCTCCTCTCCTTTTTCTAAAATATATAGTCCTATTAATATTAGATGTATAATGTCTGTCTGTAAGGGAGCTTGAGCGACTAAAGAGGAGGCAAGAGGAAAAAAAATATCAAGAAGACATGAAGAGACTAAAGGAAGAGGAGCAGAAGAGGAAAACTAAAAAGTTTGGAAAAAAGGATACCAAAGAAATTTCGAAGAAGAAGACTTCACTGGAGGGAAAGCAGGTCAGTGTATGTTGTTCTGTGCAACAGAATATGGCCAAGCTCCCGTAATGACATGATTTATTGTTTTTCCATAAATTTTCAGTCTGACCTTGTGTTCTCTGCATATATTTAATCAACCGTAAAATCTTGAAGATTCATCCTTTATAGCTCCCATGTGCCTTATAAGAGAACAACTGATACATAAAAGAAATGGAACCTAGCATTAAATGCTACAGAGGCCAGGCTTTCCAAACAAGGTTGCATTACCCTTTCAAACAGAAAGGCATTGAATAGCTGGATTGGCAACGTTCCACCCAGACTAGTTACCAAGAAATCAAAGTCATTGGTGAGGAACGAAAGGTAGCACTGGTAGACCTCTAGACTTATACAAATGCACAATGGCATTTTGTCATTTTTAGCACCCTGAGATAAAAGGGCAGAAAGACGAAAGGATGGAGAAAAGCAAAAAGGATGGAGAAACCCATACCGAAGACCAACCAATGAAAAAGGACATGACGAGAGAAAAGCAGGTCTGCAATGGATGTTATTCAGAAGACAATCTGGAAACAATATCCTGATTACAATATCCAGATTTTGGACATGAAAATACAAAATGTAACATAATTCTATTTTGTTTCTTTTACAGCCAGCAGCAGTTGGTGGTCGAATGTCAGCAAGTAATATTGCAATGGATGCAAATGATCAGCGGAGTTTAAGAGAAGGTGCCCACATGTGCAGGAATCCTACTTCAACCAGAAGCTTTATTTTTAACAAAAAGCTGCTTTATTCAAGTTATCGATTCAGTGGATTTCCAGTTGTAAATAATTTCTTCGACTCTGTGTCAATGAAGGGCATCAAAACAAAGAGTTGGATGGTTCAATGAAAAAGACAGACGAAACCCAGGGAGACCAACTTGCGGAGTCTCATCTACATGCAGATGAATTGAAAAGGGAAACGGTGGGTTTCTTAGTGAAGAAACAATCTTACAAGGACAAGCAATAAAATTTGGTTTCATAGCAGTAACCAGTGATTTCAGAATGTTGCCACCAAATACAGATGTTTGGAAAAACCTTAATTCAGCCACTTCTAATTTTTTTTTGTGCAAAGATGAGGTAACTTTTGTTTTTGCTGCTTGTGTTGATTCTCTCTGGGAACATTTTATAGGGTCGCATGGATGAGCTGCAGTGTCAGTTCATCACATATGAGCAGAGCCAGACTCAGGTAGATCATATCCTGCATCACTGGGACCGGGTCCAGGGCTTGTTGCTGGTCTCGCTTCCTAATGAGGAAGTCCCCCTTGGGTCAGAGGATCACCCACCAGGGAAAAAGGTGAGTATGTTGACCTTTCATTAACCAGTGTTGTCATCTTCTTCATTTCCGTTCATTTTAAATCGTATATGTCGGTATCACTCTTACCAATGAGGTTTGTTTTTACAAATACATCTTTGAACACAGACCCCAGTTGGAAAGAGGATCAAGAAAGCAAGTACAAAGGTCTTGTCCCCAATGCCAAGTCAGATTGTGCCACATGCTGAAATAGAAAAGGTGATAGATGTCATACCTCAAATTGTCCTGAAACGAACAGGCAAAGATCATCCAAGCATAGATGAGCTGCTTAAAAGCAGCATCTTGCCACCACTGGAGGAGGTGAGGCCAAATGTTACCAAATTTGTAAATGATAGAGTTTAAGTGCTCCTTCCTTTCTCAAACTTCTTCCAATTCCTCAGGTGTTGGATGAGTTGGGTTTGGGACCTAACAGCCCTCCAATCCCTCCACCCATCATCCTGTCTGTGGCTCGTTACCCCCAAAACAGGGACCAATCCTACGAACAACTGACCAGTGACTGTTTCACCTTTTTAAGTCTCTCTGGACCAGATGACCAGAGTGATGAGAAGAAAGATTCTGAGGAAGATGTACAGTCATCAGTTACAAAAGTAATGTCAATTTCAACCTAAAGTGTGAAATTAGCCACATTAAATTAAACCTAGATAGATAGATAGATAGATAGATAGATAGATAGATAGATAGATAGATAGATAGATAGATAGATAGACTGTACATGCATACTTACATACATACATACAAAGACTGATTGATTGATTGATTGATTGATTATAGTGGGGTGAGTAGTAGTCTGTGTGCTCTTACACATTTTTTTTGTGCATCCCAAAGGAAGATGTTTGTAAAAGCCGTAGTAAGTCCAGCATCAAGGAGGTTGTGCTTCCAAAAGACAAAGACAAAAAGGGCAGGGAGAGTCAAAGAAGCAAAAGAAGAACTTCAGCCAAAACAAGAGGAAAGGGCTCTGACCAGCCTCGCTTGCCTCAAAACTTAGAGCTGAAACGCAAGCAGAGGCAAGGAAAACAGACAGACAATCTTTTTACTTGCTTATGTCTTTTGGAAAACTATTTCAAGTTACTGTCTCTAAAAGCATATCAGTGGTGCAATTCAAAGAGATGTGACAAACTTCCCCACTAATTTTGTTGTTTTGTGCTGTTTCAATGTTTTACTATTTGTCACTGTGTTTTTGTGCAGCTTAAAAACATTTCGCTGGGTTATACCCGCCCATGGTGAAGTGGTTTTAAAGATATGGTTCTATTCAGAAACGCCAGGCAAGTTTGAGCAGATATTCAACTTTGAGCTGCTTGGAACCCAGAAGCAGTATCAGCTCCACTGTAAAGGAATTTGCACATATCCCTCAATCTGCAAAGACTACAAGTCAGTATGCAAAAACCTATACTTAAGTAATAAATGGAAATGTTCATTTACAGAAGAATGAATTTTGTCATGTTATGTTCCTCTGTAAACAACTGTTTAAATATTAGAGGCATATAAGCAGGGCAAATTAAAATGTAAAATCCTGAAAGAAATGCATTCACTCTGTCACCTTTGAATACTGAAAATAATTAATTCCGAGACACATACCCTAGAAACCAGTTCTATTTCAAAATAATCATTAAAGCGTGGAAACACAGACTAATGCATCTTAAACTCTTGATCCCCAATTTTACTATGTAAGTATCTTATCTCCACAGGACTCTATTTGCCTTCAGTAAAAAAGTACCACAGATGACTGAAGGGCTTCAAAAGACATATGTAGTCAAACCTGGGATTTATGAGTTTGGCCCGTTACTCTGCAGCAAGACCAGAGACAGGTATGTGGAGAAATCGTGTGTTTATGAGTGTGCCTTTATCAATGTATGTGTTTGATTTTACCTTCTGCAGGTACAAGGAAAATAAGTATCCCGAGAACACAGAGAGACTGGTGATCAAAAACAATTCAAGTTTGGAGGCTGAGGTTAATTTCCGTTTCCAGCACGATACCCAGGCCAGCACCTATCTGTTGGATCCCCCAACAATGATTCTCAAACCTGATCAGAAACAGGTATAATACGCACTATCCATAAACAAAAACCCTATCAACCAAACAAACGGAGATAAAGACATCATTGGTGCATGAGGATATTCTCTTTTTCAATAGGAACTCACTGTCTGGGCTTACCCAACAAAATTAGGAGAAATCAAGGACAGCATTGTTTGCTGTATAAAAGACAATCCAGAACTCGTCACCATGCATCTCTCCTGCACGGGGGTTCGACCGGAGCTGGAACTGGAAAGGAAGCATCTGCATTTCGAGAGGGTTTTGTTGCACAGGTACGAGGCCATGATGATTAATTCAAAGGAGACAAACTCCACAGTGGTTCATCATTCTTTTGTACAGCACTTTAAACACCTGTGTAAAAAGTCCTTGTATTTCAGTCCCATCAATCAAAGTCAGTTTTCAGTAATGGTATAAGCTTAGCTCTTTGTTCTCTTTTCCATAAACTGTACTCAAGGTGGGACAGCCGTAGTGTGAGGCTTCATAACAAAACAGCCCTGCCAGTATCTTGGAAAATGCAGGGTGTGGAAGATTTGGGTGATGAATTCAGTGTCCCTCAGGATCAGGGCATAATCTCTCCAAATTCCATTCTCCCCCTGACATTGCACTTCAGGGCAAAAAAGCCAGTTCATATCAAGAAATTTTTCCGTTTAGAGGTAACAAAAACACATCTCTAACATGTGCAAAATTTAAAAATTAGGAGAATCTGGAAGGTCACTTTCTTCTGTCTTTCAGATTTCCGATGCAGAAAAGATCCTGGGCATTGTGCACACTGAAAACATTCAGGTCACTGCTGAAGCCTATGATATAGCTCTTGACATAACACCAGGTACGAACATGAAGGCATTACAAAAAACAAATCCAAAGTGTCACGATTATAAGGATGCTATTGACTTTATACAATTAATGGAGCGTTTTAATTGCGGTTGTCCTTCAGATATTTGATGAACTTGTGACAGCTTTAGTTGGTTACTATGTGCTCAATGCACTATTCCTTTGAACATTTTCTGTAGAAAAGGATGTGAACTTAAAGTATAAAGTAGATTTCATAATCGTTATTCAATGCGCTATTCACTGAGCTGACTCAGGTAATGCCCATAATCTTGAAAAATGTGCCTATTAAGTCATATTCCATTCCTTTTTTAACAAGTGTCTTCCTGCAATGAGACAGTGTCCACTCCTTGGTGGATACATGTACTACCTATTTGACTTGATTAAATTATTTTTTTTTCAGAGGGCTGTCTAGACTTTGGAATCATCAAAGTATTTGATGAAGCTGAGCTTTTTCTCAAGATGAAAAACCAAGGAAAATATGAAATTGCCTATAAGTGAGTTCAGGCTACCACTCTTACCACTCTTCATTTTACTTTACGTTCCTTTATGTAACTAAAATTGACCCGCTATATTTTGTTTTCATAAGGTTTAAAATTGGACAGACAGAGGCACCCCAACCAAAACTGGATTCGATTTTCACTGTGTCCCCAGAAAGTGGTACTCTGCTACCCCACAAAAAGCCAACAACTGTTCAGATTCTGTGCAAACCCAAGAAGGAGTTTTTAATCAGCGTGCAGCCTATCCTGTCTTGCCAGGTCTGAGCAATGTATAGCTTCCTAACATATGGAGCTTGAAACAATAAATATATAACTATTCAATATCACCAAGCTATCTGAAATTAACCAGTTGCCTCTACAACATTTGGCGACGGATAAATTCAGTGTTATACACACTTGAAATGTCTTATAAAAGAAAAAGAAAGATTGTGCTTTTCTGCTACAGGTGATTGAGCCCAGCATTGGTGAAGGAGGAGAAACAATTGGCCTTATAAACATCAACGGCTCTGTCCAATCAGTCTTTACCAGGCAGGGCTCATATCTTCTCTCTTACATTTACGCATTCATGTCCATTAAAATTATTGTGATCCATGATGTCTGAGAAGGTTCTCTGTCATCCAGGTCATTGTGGATTCTTGTCAAAATCTTCTTGTTGTGGATTTTCTTCATTTGAAGATGTTTCACCCCTCATCTGAGAAGCTCCCTCAGTTCTAATGGCTTGTAGGGAGTTTCTGAGTATAACTGCCAGGGTTGTGAGCGGGTCTAGGTTATGATGGCATGTTATCCAAATGGGGGAGTTGATCGGCAGAACCTAGGTTGAAGGGGGTTGAGATGCTAATGGCTTAGTCATTAGCCTAATGACAAGAAGATTAACAAGCAGTTATCTATGATATATTGCAACCGATACTCAATGCAATTTACACATTTTGTTGGAAGACAGACATGTAGCATTAGGTATCACCCCTTTTTAAGTAATGACCTGTCATGTTCCTTTTTAGTGCATTTTGATTAAGTTGAATGCAACAGATCAGTCGTTGAGGAACAACAATAATAATTACAGAAAAAAAGTTATCCTGATGCCAAAAATTGTGATGGAAGTTCCCTTAATGAAATTCAGTTTTTTTCCTTGTAAAATAAAATGAAATATTTGTCTATAACAGCGAGCAAGAATAGAGAATATGTTTACTTTCAACTGATCAATATGAATCTTCAAACCTAAATGGCAAGGCAAAAAAAAGTGTTATTTGGAGTTGGAGACCGAGGCCAATGAGGGTATGACACCAAAAAGCATTTGTTTCAATTTTTCCTCCATTAGCTCTGAGTTGGCTTTTTGTGAAATTTCTGATAAAGAGCAACAAAGTCAGACAGTAGCACATATAGAAGAATCGATGATGCAGTCGAGGACTATTTCCTGATGAAGTGTTTAGAATAATGTCTTTGAGTTGGTTCAAAAACCTGGAATATGTGGAATCAGCAAAACTGTGGACATCTACCTGATAATGTGCTTCCGAGGAAGTAACAGTTCATCGGAGTTTCAGAAATGGCGCATAAACAGTGCTACATCACACCTCATATATTGATCTGCTCGTGTTATGTAAACCATCTCATCATTCTGTATAACTTTTAATCTGAAGAGTTTTTTAATACTTTTACATATCTTAATTTATGTTTCTAATATTTTTGCATGATTTTCATTTAGGTACATGATCACACCTATATGTGACATTAACTTTGGCCCACTTGTTTATGGATGCAAGAAAAGTCAGACCTTCACTATCGAGAACACTGGAGTTTTCGAGTCCCGTTTCACCATCTCCTGCATGAGCAATGAAACTTTACCACCGGCCAAGCCAGGGTAAGGAAAGGTCACAGTGTAAAACACAGCATTCAGGTACATAAATACATACATGCAAAGGCTAAAACAGTCATACATACTAAATTAATCTAAAGTTCTTTGATATATATGTTTTTCTCATTTTCACTTAAGTGTCACCCTGGGAAAATACTGAGAATTCATATGACTCAAGGTGTCTGTTGTGATGTAAAAATCTCAGGTCACAAAATGAGTAGGACAAAAAAATATCAAATAATTAAAATACTTTATCCCTCTTTAATTTAAATATGACAGAATGTGTTAAAATGTTCACTAACTCTGATTGGTAGTGGCCTTCAGGTGTTCATTCTATTTTGTTTAATTTTTGCTCAGGCATAAATGAATCTTCATAGAAATCAATAAACACCGAGTAATTCAGTTCTCTTGACTCTTTTTAAGTGAAAATCCTTTTAAATGAAACAATGGTTGATTGGGTTTTCTTTCTGGTTTCAGAGGTCCAAGTAAGAAGATACCTCGAGAATTGCAGTCAGGGAAGCTGTCAAGTCTCAGTAGCAAAGTGAGAGGCGAGTCCTCGCAGAAAGACTCCACTGGCTTCCAGGTGAGAGATGGCTAATGATTAAGAGTCTGTCTTTCTGTGCAAATTGATAAAATAATCAGCAAGTCACTTCATGTATGTTGGTTATTTCACATTTTCAGGATGTAACCGGTAGACTATAAAACTTTCATCGTATAATTCTCAAACATATTCACTTGTTTCATATTACTGATACCATTTGTCTAGTTACTGAATATGATAAATATAAATTTCATATTGTACTGTACAAAATTCAAAAGAGTTGCTCACAAACCTCTTTCTGAACATTTTTTTCAAACAACACATTCGCTACAGGTCGCATTTAATGACCCACTTGTTTTTTTTTTTTAACTGATACTATAGTAATTGATGATGTTTCATTTAACATTCTGATTTTTTACCTTTTAGAATCGTCTCACCTTAGGGGTTTTCTCAGTTTCTCCTTGTGCGGGGACACTCCAGCCAGCGTGTCAGCAGGTGGTGACCGTTGACTGCGTAGCTGAACAACTTGGAAACTGGAACCAGGGTTTGCTAATTGACATCAATGGTCGTGACCCCTCGGACCACCCTGAAGGCATCCCATACAAACTTTTGGCTGAAGTTTGTAAGCCAAGTGAGAGCAGTTTGCTATTTCAGGTTATTTGACAGATGAAACTGACATATTCGGTTTTGAAAGCTCTTCCAATTTACACACCTATTTGAATCCCGGTAAAGATAAGGATAGAAACAATATTGTAAATAAAGTTTTTGAGTTGGAAAATCTTTTGTAGTAGCCACAGGTCTATTGAAGTCCAAAACTTTTGTTTGATTTTCTTCATCCAGCCGTAACCATACTGACTCCCCTGTTTTTGATTCCCAGGTATTGACTTAGACATGCCCTCCATCTTTGAGGAGCACTACTTGTGCGACAACAGCAGCCAACTCTCCTCTGAGCAGTTTTGCATTGCAGAAGGAATTTACATCATGGATGAAAACAAGTTTATCTTCAACAGAGTGTTGGTTGGACGAACTGCTCAGGCTCGCTTTAAACTCACCAACAGCAGCAAGGTGCCTTGCAGTCTTGGCTTGGCCATCAAAGGTGTTGGCACAAAGGTAGCTATTCTTCCGCTCTTGGGATGGATGAACTCTGAAGTTATCAGGTCTAAAGGCATTCCTTCATTATCTTATAGATGTCTGGCAATGTGGAGGCTTTTGAACTGTCTGGGACAACACTGTCCATTCCCAGCCAGTCACACGCATTTGCTGTGGTCACCTTCACACCGCTGGCCATGCAACTCTACAGTGCTGTATTTGAGGTCAATTGGGAAGGAGTCAGCAGGTAAAATCATTCCAGGCTGTTTGCTAACCCATTGTTTTTTGTTTTTTTTTTAATTTATTGAATCAGTCAACAGCCATGATTTTATTGAGAGTAGTAAGGCCCCTCAATATTTTGACTTGTAATCCTAAACCCTGCACCTCTGTGTATCATTGTAGAATGTCAGCTGTTTCAAAGAACAAGGTGCTGGATTTTGACTTGGTAGGTGAGGGTTTTCTCCCATGTGTCCACGTTGTCCATCCTACCCTGAGGGACAGCGGGGGAATCCCACTTCTGCAGTTCAAACGAGTATTGGTAGGGCGAAGACATTGCCTGCCCTTGGTGTTGCTAAATGATGGAAATGTGCCTGCTCAGGTGAGGAGAATGTCAAAGTGTTCTTTCATTCTATTTCTCAGTTTGCGTAATCGCAACAAATTATTTTCACGTTTTCTCTAAAATCATTGTAAATGTTTTATATTGATGTACAACAATTGAAGACTTCTAGCGTCAAGAACAACGAAAAAGCAAACATAGTTCATGAAGTGCTACATTATCATTCAAAGTACATGCAACATTTTTATTGGAAAAGTCTTGCCCCTCTGCATTCCTGTCCAAGGAAATAAACAATAAATGATTGAAAGTTTTTTTATGTTGTCTAACTCCCATTTCAGCATTTTGGTGGAAACCACTTTATTATTATTTTTATTGTTATTGTTAGTCGCAGTAATATCATCATCATCATTACTATAGTTGTTACTGTTACCTAAGCGACCTTTTTTGAAGTATAGGTCATATATGGTTGATATGCCGTGTAGGTTCAGATTGACTTGTTTGATAAAGACGGAGTTTTTACCATCAAAGCTGCACATGGCAATACCTGCAGTTCCATCCATTCCAGTCAACATAAGGACACCAGTGGCTCAGGTAAAGCCTAAATGTGAACGTGTCGTACAGTAGAGTGAATCCTGCCACTGATTAGCTGTTAAAAGAATACATCACATGTTTAACAGTATGTCAATGCGTCTTCCTACATTTCAATGCTCATATATTATTACTCTGATTATACCATTAATCAAAGAATGTTTCATCCAACTGGACTACAATGCATTGAAGAATTAGCCTTTACTAATTTATCATTTAGATAACAAGCAATGGATATGTTTACGCCTTTTTTTGCCAGATATAGACTTCTCTGACACTTTTGTTTGTTCAACAGAGTGTCATTTGGTGCACAGAGCCATCCTGAGGCTCAATGTCAATGAGCAGGCGCAGCTTGAGGTCAGCTTCTCCTCTGACAGGATCTTGAGTGTCAAGACCAAGATGTCACTGCTGGTTGAGGACAATCAGTATAATAGTATTGTAATACCCGTGACTGGAGAGGCTTACCAAGAACTCATTACTCTGGAAAACATTACCAAGTCACTGCAGGAAGCAGATCAGGAAACTAATGAAAATGGTAAGAGAAAAAGAAAAGGTCAGGACGGAGCAATAAAGACCAATAAAATATGACAGAAATTGAAAGGAAGGAATAACAGTTTAAACTGTTACCAAAATGTCTAATATAGTAGAATGCAGTAATTAGAAGTCACAGTGATTAGATCTTTATGTCTGCAGAATAGCTAAGAGGCTCAGTGAACGCAGCATGTTGTTGGAATGTACTGAATGTTTTGTATGTTCTAGGCAACTCTCAGCTGCTACATTTTGGTGATTGCCATGTAGACCTCCCCTACCAAGAGAGTTTTACAATGACCAACCATGGCAGCACCCAAGTGATGAAGTTTGAGTGGCCCACTGCTGTTCCCCATCTTGTCTTTTCACCACAGGTAAAACACAGAGAAGAAGACAGATCAAATGCAACCGAAAAAAAAAGAGGAAAAAAACAGAAAAAAAGCTTGAATTTACAATTAGCCCTGTGTAACCAAACTAATTGCACTCCCACAGGTGGGACACCTCCATGCTGGTTGTTCTAAGGAGGTATCTGTCACCTTCAGTTCCAATCAACCAGTGACTTTGACAAACCAACCAATGCGATGTAAGATCTGTCAAGTGGAGTTCCATCAGCCCCTGGAGGAGGTGGCTGATTGGGATGACCAACAAAAGACAGTGCAGTGGCTAAGTACCTCAAGGCCGGCTTCTGGGGTGCAGGGACAACAAATACTGAGAAATAAGGTACATTAAAGAGTCAATCTAGAATGTTTTGAAGACAGAGTTTATAATTCACAGTGATACAACTATTTGTGTTTGCACATAGATCATCAAAACAGATCCAGAACCTAACTGCTCTGTGGTTGAAGGCTCCCAGTTGGAGTTTGAATTGCGGATTAGTGCAGTTTGTGATTTTGTTAACTTTAGCTGCGACACCAAGGCCATCCAGTTTGCAGACACGTTGCTTTACCAAAAGGGGCTACACCAGTGAGTCAGACTCTTGTGTCATGTATTCATGCATTTTTTTTGTCCATTTAATCATGTGAAATGATCATGCAAAACCTAATCAAAATCCATGAATCAGATGCTGATGACTTTTGTAAAATATATTTGTCAGGGAACCAGCTGATAGATTTGATCAGCCATTGTGAAAAAGAGGCAATAAAGTTAACTATATAGAGCAAAATTAGCTAATTAAACATTGTTTCTAACCAGACTAAATTGGTTTTAACTTAGCCCTCACTTTCTGGCATTTACTTTGTTTGCAGAGTGCAGATAGTTAATCAGGGGGGTGTGCAAGTAGAATTCTCCTGGCGAGTCTTAATGGACCCAAGCACAGATGTCAACCAATATCTGGAAGGTACAATTAAAAGGGCTACAAGTGATGTAAAACTGAATATTGTCATCGATAAATAGCATATTCTACCTCTAATCTCATGCTCGTACATTAATAATCATAATGGTTCTAAGAAATGTGTATCATGTCCACAGATTGGGCCCTAACCTCTGAGCTGGGCTGCAGGCCAGCGGAAGCAGTGACTGGAGAGTGTCCAGCCACTATGATGGGAAATCCTGAACTTCCTCCCTTCAGTGTGGAGCCCAAAGTTGGAGTCATTTTGCCTGGTGTAACACAACATTTCAGCATTTGCTTTTCACCTTTAAAAGTGGCCCACTTCCAGGCCAAGCTGCTTTGCAGGTATGCCCAGCATGACATTGAATATTACAGACTTGAGTAGAATGCCATAATTTACCAGCACTTGTGGACATTTCGCCCAACACAAGACAATACAGGGCTGATATATAGATGCATTACCTCGTCAGCATTTTTTTTCTGTCGCATATTATATTCTGAAATGTATGACAGCAAGATGTTTGAGAAAATAGGCACAGGTTGACATAAAACTGGGAAGCATGATGACTGGAACACAGTAAAATTGATTTGAGGAAGCATGGCTGAATTAGAAAAACGGTAAAAGTTCAGTTGCCATTTACAGATGACTATGGAAGGGCTGAGGTCATACACAATTAAGAATGGAAAGAGTGACCATTCTTTCATACATAGACTCAGAATAGGAAGACAAAATTCTCTACATTTGTGGTGGAGATAAAAACCAACAAAAGAAGCCTCAATCTTTTTTCCTCATGCAGAGCTGTCCCCCAAAAAAAAAAAATTCTGTAAGAATATTATCATTAAAAAGCTATTGAAAAAACATTCTCAAAACAACTTCAGGGTTGCGATTCTCCAGAAGAAGGCCCATTATTCCTCAGTGTATTTTCGTTTCAGTATCCCCAATCTGCAGGATGGTGATGAGGCTCCCTGTATCCCGGTTAATGGTCGCAGTTTGCTGCCACACTGTCATTTTGACCTAGAAGACTCTGACTACATCAGTGGGAGCCGCCGCAAACCCGAGTTCAGGGGTCTTCTGGACCCAAACATTAGGGTGATAGAGTTCTGTGCTGTGGGATTGTCTGCACCGACGACAAGGTAAAGCAAAGATACCACAATTATCATAAACTTTAAAATTGTTGACTACATTATGTTATATTATGTTCATTTTTTTTTTTTTTGCTGTTTTGTTTCATTTGCAGATGTTTCGGCGTAATGAACCCGACTAGTCGAATATATTCATTCAAGTGGCGGTGCGAGGACAGTGGTGATAGTCCCTTCGCCTGCCGCACTCTGCGTGGTATCATCCTGCCTGGGAAGAGGGGGCAGGTGAGGATGTGGGTCTGCAGGGAAGTAGCCTAAATTTTCTTTTAAAATGCTGATATCTCCTTCCTCTTAGATTTTCCTCCTCATTAAATTGCTTTGTTTTGTCTGTGTCAACATCATATACCCACCTGCAATTTATTCTACCATTCAATGCCAATGTGTCCTAGAATTCTTCACTTTATTTACAAATGGGATTGATATGTGATCCATATCAACACATATTCTAGGGGGGTAAAAATGTCCCATGCATGAACTTCTGATCCTAATGTTTTCACATTATCCAAAATGATTTTTGATCTGTGGTGACCAAAGGAAAATCTATCCATGATATATTTGGAAACTATGAAACAATTCTAACTGAAAAAAGAATAAGGCCATTGGACTGTAGAAAAAAAATTGCAAAAAAAAATTTAAGTAAATTGAATTTGCCTTCTGAAATGGCCTAATTGTCTTAAAGTGTTATTAAATAAACATACAAAAGTAATGAATTCACATCTTAGTTTTTGCCTGCTCATACTTGAAAGTTTAGATTAAAGGGAACGTTACAATTTTAGATGTGACCAGCATCACAAACAAGTTAAGTTTGCAAAGTCTTGTTATAGCAAATAGCAATCATGGTAATTTTTCTTTCACTGCATTTTCTCTTAATTGTTTCCTGTTATGTGCAGATGTGTTTTGAATACGTGGCCAAGCATATGGATGAGGTGGAGTCATTCTGGAGTTTGCTGATTGAGAATCTGTCCCTATCCTTTCCTTTCCTTTGTGTGGGCACTGCCAGAGAACCACTGGTCTATCTGGACAAACCTCATTTTGACTTGGAAGATCAGCTTATTGGTACATTAAACACATGCACAGAACACTTTCATGATTGCAGTATTGGGAAAAAATGGAAATCTGTCGTGCCTCATTTTATTCTTTAGATACTTCACTATTACTCATGCATTTGAGACACATCGTGTTTTTGTTAATCTTAAGAGTACTTTTATCACTTAAAAATGACATATGAATGCATTCAAATGATTGTGATAAAATTACAATATACACATAACTGATGATGTAAAGTACTCATATGTATTCACGTAAACTTAATTCTAGATACAATTTATTACTATTATAGCCTCAAAGGTATTTATGAGATGAAAAAAAAATGTCTGTGTCTGCATGCATGCATATATGTGTGTCTATAAATACATGGGTGCCTGTGCCTGTGCATGCAATTTGCAATGTTTGTGTGTTTGTGTGCACTTACAGGTTGCGGAGTGACCCGGACAGTCCATCTAGTGAATGGGGAGGAGGAGCCCTTTCATTTCTCAGTCTTGCAGTCATCCCTTCTCTGTAGTGACCAACATTCCAGCCTCACATTGCAACCAATGACTGGAACAGTGGCATCAAAAGACAGGTTAATTATGTTCAAACATTTACCAAAGTCAAGAAATTCAGTAACCTTACCGGATTTTTGTTGAATTTTTGTTGAAAATCATGTAAATTTGGTTCAGGTTGCCATTGTCTGTGTCATTCACACCTTGCCAAGAAGGCTATGTGAGTTTCAAATTGATGGTGAAGATAAAGAGGAAACCTCAGCCACTCACACTCACTGTGAAGGCAGACTGTTTTACCATGAGTACGTCTGTTCAAGTTGAAAACCTAGATGGGGGAATCAGAGAGATAAACGCGAACCTTCCAGATACTTTGGACTTTGGAAAGGTCAGTACAAATATCCAACAAAACATTTAGATACAGGCAAGTATAAAGTTGTAACTATGTTCTAAACAGCATCAAGACATGATTGATTCAGTCGAATTCTCTGTGTCTTAGGTGGGCATTGCAGAGTTTGCTACCTTTCATATACTGGTGTCCAACATGGCAAGAGTCACCCTGGAGGTGGACTTCAACCTAGCAGGTCCCAGTGACCTTTTGCAAAACCTCGAGACAAAACCAGAGAAAGCCTGTATTGATGTTGGGAAGCAGCTGCAGTCTTCAATTATCTTTACTCCACGGAAAATTTGTAACCTCCAAGATGTCAGACTAAGTATCAAGGTGAATCACTGATCATCAAAACTGTATTCATTCCATAAGCAAAATGAATCGAAGTTGTATTGTGAAATATAATTTAGCTGCGATTTAAAGAATTTGAGTTTTTCTATTAATTTCTAAGATATAAAGAGATTATGGTCAAATTATTGCACCTTCAAATATTATGTATGATGTGTGGTTTTGTATGCCACATTTCCTTCAATTTCTATTACAAACTGATGAGCAGGCCAAACTTCTATTTAGGTTGAAGTTGAATGAAATGTGGGCAGTTTGGCCTCTGGTAATTTTCTATAAAATGTCAGCTTTATGACAATATATGCCTCTGCCGTACTGCGTGGACATCGCCAACAATGCCACGAGACTGGCAGACTGGGGTGGTGATCCCCCTTTTTAAAAAGGGGGATCGGAGAGTGTGCTCCAACAACAGGGGGATCATACTACCCACTCAGCCTCCTTGGTAAGGTCTATTCAGCGGTGCTTGAGAGGAGGGTCTGCTGAGTCGTTGAACCTCGGATCCAGGAGGAGCAGTGTGGCTTTCGTCCTGGTCGTGGCACAGTGGACCAGCTCAGTGCCCCCAGCAGGGCCCTCAAGTGGGCATGGGAGTTTGTCCAACCAGTATACATGTGTGTTGTGGATCTGGAGAAGGCATTCCACCGTGTCCTGCAGATCCTGTGGGGGATGCTCCGGAAATATGGGGTATCAAACCCTGTTATGAGCGCTGTTCGGTCCCTGTATGACCGGTGTCGGAGCTTGGTCTGCATTGCCGGTTGTAGTCGGACCTGTTTCCAATGAGAGATGGATTCCGCCAGGGCTGCCCTTTTTCACCGATTCTGTTCAGAACTTTTATGGACAAAATTTCTAGGCGCTGCCAGGGCGTTGAGGGGATCTGGTTTGGTGGCCACAGGATCGGGTCTCTGCTTTTGGCAGATGATGTGATTCTGTTGGCATCATCAGGCCATGATCTTCAGCTCTTGTTGGAGTGGTTCACAGCCGAATGTGAAGCGGCCAGGATGAGTATCAGCACCTGCAAATCCAAGACCATGGTGCTCGACCGGAAATGGGTGGAGTGCCCACTATGGGTTGGGAAAGAGGTCCTCCCCCAAGTGGAAGAGTTCAGGTATTTCTGGGTCTTGTTCACGAGTGAAGGAAGGATGGAGCGCAAGATCAACAGGCGGATCGGTGCAGCGTCTGCAGTGACACAAACTCTGTACCGGTCTCTTGTGGTGAAGAGGGAGCTGAGCCAGAAAGTGAAGCTCTCAATTTACCAGTCGATCTACGTTCCTACCCTCACCTATGGTCACTAACTGCGGGTAGTGACCGATCCAGGCGGGCGAAATTAGTTTTCACCGCAGGGTGGCCAGACTCTCCCTTAGAGACAGGTGAC
Source organism: Fistularia tabacaria (assembly GCA_901007705.1). NCBI lineage: Eukaryota > Metazoa > Chordata > Actinopteri > Syngnathiformes > Fistulariidae > Fistularia > Fistularia tabacaria. The sequence goes on along the minus strand of CAAKHD010013665.1, from coordinate 123,222 downwards.
AAGTTCGACCGTCCGGGAGGAGCTCAGAGTAGAGTTCCTGCTACTCCACATATAGAAGTCAGATGAGGTGGCTCAAGCATTTGGTCAGGATGCCTCCTGGACGCCTCCCGGGGGAGGTATTCCGGGCATGTCAATCTGGGAGGAGGCCACGGGGAAGACCCAGGAAATGCTTAAGGCTGGCCTGGGAGCGCCTTGGGGTCCCCCCAGAAGAGCAGATCCATGTGGCTGGGGAGGAGGAAGTCTGGGCCTTCCTGCTCTGGCTGCTGCCCCGGCATCCTGACTTTGTATAAAGCGGTAGAAGATGGATTGATGGATGGATGTCAGCTTCAGTTATGAGTATTTAATCATTTTAGGGAAATGCAGAATTTTCATTTTGATTCATTTCCAAAAAAATTGTAGAATTGAGAATTATCAGACAGGGTAAAGTCGATTGATTCCGTGTTGTAGGGAATGGATGTGAACCTAATCCTTTAATGCTGAATAGTTCCTAAGCTGCTGTCCATTTTTTATCCAAATATTTTTTTCTCCCCCTGTTCTTAAACACACACTCCATCTCTTCTGTGCAGGTAAAGCATGGAGCAACATTTAACTTTACTATTAAAGGCAGGGCTGTGGCACCCAACCTTGAATTCTCCTTCTCAAAACATAACTTTGGCAAGTGTGTCCTGTACTCTCCCAGCATGGTGCCAGCTTCCCAGACTCTAGTGCTCAGCAACCAAGGCAAAAGGGACATTAGGTGAGCTGTGTTTCTGTTTTCAGTGTTTAATGCAAGAAAAGAAAAAGTTTCTCAGAGGGTTGGAAATCAAACCTGATTTTCAAAGCTGTCCACTTCTCTTGTTTAGTATCCAAAGTCAATTTGAGAACAACGCTTTCCTGGAGATGAACTTTAGAGCCGATGTTTTGTGTCCTGGTGCTGTGATGGAGATCCCAATCATATTCTATCCCCGTGAGCTGCGACGCTACCATGAAAAGCTTCCCTTCACCATAAACAGCTGTGTTACGAGACAGGTGGAAATATTTGGCCAGGGAGTTGAATTGAAGGTAAGAAAGCCTGTTTACTTGGGTTTAAAAAGGTTTTCGAGCTTTGGTGATTTGAACTGAGAGCGGAGAGTTTGCAAGTCGAAAGTGATCCGGCTGGGTCAGACCCAAAATGACTCCTCAATTTCTGATTTGGTCAAACAGTCGGTTAAAATCTTACTTTTCAACAATTGGAATCAAATTTTATTGTCATCTTACATTTGAAGAAGTTAAATCTGAGAATGATTGTCTTTCATTGATTGTATTGCCAATCCAATCGCAGTTGGAGGTGGAAGATCCAAAGCAGCGAAGGTTAAAACTGGGAACCTTGCTGTTGGGTCAGAGAGTGAAGAAAGAGGTGGTTCTTGTCAACCATAGCCTTGTGGATCTTTCCTTCACCTTGCATCTTAACACAAACATACCCCTAGACTCCAAGGTAGGAACTCACAGGCATTTACTTTGAGGTGCATGAAGGTACAATACAGCTCGACCACCTATTGATCTTAACACTGCAAATCTACAGGACCTGTCAGTGAGTCCAGCAATGGAGCTGAACCTGAAAGGAAATGGTGGTGCGTCTAGTGTGGAGATCATTTTTTCACCACATCAGCACTTATCTCCATTTACTGCAGAGCTGCAGGCGCAATATCTAGGCTTTTTACACCCCCTGTTGACAGTTCAAGGCAGCTGCCAGGTAGGATGTGGAATAAATGTCTTGATGTTTTTTCAGTAAACAATAATCCTATTATACTACCTTAACACTAAATCCTGTTATGAATTTTACACAAACACATACATGCTCACATGCACACACAAACACGCACACGCTCACATCTTCATTTTGTGTATTATCAACCAAAGTCACAGTTAACCACTCTATTTAACTGGCAGGGTGTAGAGGTCCAGTTGGACAGGAATCACCTGGCCTTTGGAGGCGTAGTCCAGCACTCCCAGGCAAAGAAGAAGATCATCATGATGAATACTGGAAACATTGGTGCCAAGTAAAAACAGATATTGTATAGCATAATCCCATGCAACACTGTATGTTCCTGGTTAACTGTGTCCATAGTAACAATTTGCAAAACACAGACAGAACCAAATAGATACACATTAAGTTGTGTGTGCCTGTTAGAATTGTCCAATGTTTATCAGGCTTCTTTCTGCATTGTTGCAGAACTTTGATTTATTGGAATAACAGTCTTATTTTTTACAAGTGTGCTATTTAAAGTATACATTTCACATTTTTCATATATATTTCATGTGGACACTATCATTAACAGAGATTGGAGAGGTGTTCCAAATAAACTCCACTGCAATTAATGGCTAAATTTTTCTTTTTCTAAAAATAAAAATAAACAGGTTCCAGTGGAAGACAGAGAATTTTCCTCGTACTTTATCCATCACGCCAGCTAAAGGCTATATCTCTCCGGGCAAGGAGGTGCCTTTCACGGTCACTTTTTCCCCTGTGACACTGAGTAATGACACACGATATGAAAACCTCTCCTGCTGGATTGAGAACGCTGCCTCCCCTTTAATGCTGACCGTGACAGGGACCTGCGTTGATGCAACAACTGGCAAAGAGGTTTGAATTACCAGATTTTTTTTTTATTTTTTTTATTTTGTTTAATCAGGTCAACATCAGATGATATTTTGATAGACTTTGATGCTCTGTAATTCGTAGAGGGTTTTGGTGACTCTAAATTTCACTGAAATATGCACATACATTTCTGCCTGTTTCAATTCACATATATATGTATCTCATATAAGTACCACTATTGTTCTCTTTCTAGCATATGTTGAAGCAATCACATAATGATAATTTTTCCTTCTTGATGTCTTCCGTCTCTAGCTAGTGAATTTTGTTTGCCCAGTACGTGGGTCACACACCCAGACCCTGCCCATGATCAACCCCACAAACTTGTGTTGCAACATTCAGCCTGTCATTGAGGGCAGGTTTTGGAGAGGTGCGCTTTCTATGAGGCTTGAGCCTTTCCAGAGCAAGACGTATGAGATCACCTACAGACCCCTAACCATGACATCTTACGGAAAGAAACACCTGGTAGGAGAAGAACAAACATGTCACTACAATCATTGCAGTATTTCTTCAGTGCAGTTAATGTAAAAATTACAAAATGAAATGGGAGCATATTGTTCTAGAAGCGGTAGAGGGTAGAATAGTTAGCAGGTTAGTATTAATTAATTCATCACCATAAAATGACATGTTGAGAAAATGTACGTATTATAATTGCACTTTAATATGTACCACAGAACATTTCTCAGTTCACTATTTCCAGGGGTGCAAATAACACGTACGCTCAGTGTGATAGCATGATGATCAAGGCCAATGAGACTAACCTGGTTGAACGGAAATAAGAAACTTCCAGCTGGAAGTATAAACCAAATGCTGTTACTTGCTTTTTAATGAGGGAAGGAGTTTGCATATCACAGGAGCAACTCCCCCCGCCGTGACCGCCTCAACGGCAAAGATGTCTCAGCTAGCATGCAGGTCCCTACTATTAGCTTTGTATGAGTGCACTGGGCAGTAAACTTAACTTTGTTGTAGAAGATAACAGCATTTCTCCTTTCAGCAAGCAGTGTTGCCAGTCAACACTGAACGACACATTCAAATCCAGACCAAATGTTTCATTTAAGAGTTTTAGACTGGTGGGAAATTACCAAGATTTCATTCATCAAACAAATAACTGTCCCTTTCTAGTGTCAAATATTGAGATGTGATTAGAATGTGGTAATTTTGAATTACCCCCCCCCCCCCCCCCCCCTTTTTTTTTATTTTTTTTCTCCCCCCTAAAAAAAAAATATTTTTCTTTTTTCTTCCCTTCTTTCCC
>CAAKHD010013665.1:91473-111162 GCA_901007705.1 Fistularia tabacaria | reverse complement strand
ACCACAAAATCCGACCCAAAAATTACTCCAACAATAAATTCATACTCTCAGATTAATTATATCTCAGTGTGTTTTTTTAGGGAGTTTTTGACAAGTGCACTCCTGCGCACGCACACACACACACACACACACACATACGCACACACACACACACACAAACACACACACGCAGATACACACCAGTCCTTTTATATTTTACAGTGGATATCCAACTATTTTCAGAATATTTCATCACCAACATAGGTGACTTTTTGGTGCCTGCCTCTGTTGGCCTACAGGCTCATTTGCATAAAATCCTATGCATATATATCTTGGCCTCTTGTCTGGCCAAAACAAAACAAGGTTGGCAGACAAAACTCACTGCTTTCAAAGATGGCTACATTTATTCACATAGGTTGTTAGGAAAGACAAGATAATTGCCCAGTACCACATGATTCAAGTTCTTTGAACTTGAAAAGCATCCTCTAGAATGTTTTTTTTGTGACTCCCTGACATTTCACTTGAGAATAGTATATCATCATGTCATTATTTTTAAAACAATGTCATGAAAACAAAGCTTCCTGCTGATGGTGGATATATTTGCAGCATAAATTCAGACAATATTGAGCATCTTGTGTGCACAATCCCAGAGACACAGACCTGTTATTGCACGTAATAGACACTGATGCCTCTAACTAAGGCTAAGGGGTCTTGGTTTTCTGCAGGCAGGCGGTGCCTTCTGTCCTAGTCCCACTGGTGGCTCTGTTCTGGTATCGGTGTCACAGACTGCAGTGAGAGGAGGAGTAAATCCAGAACTGACTTTTTTCTTTGATATATGCCGGCTTGTTGTGATTTTTATGTTATTCCTTGAGACCGTGTAATTTTGGTACTCGATGGTGCCCTCACAAAAGACTGAAGACATTTCCTCAGCTATTGTTACTAAAAACAGGGTTGATAGAGGGAAAGACTAAATTATAATTATCATTTGAAATTCACCTGCAATGCAAAACCATTTTAATATTGTTGCTATTATTTTGACCGAACTGAGAGTTAAGTATGGCAGTGCCTCCGACATAAACCTTCATAAGTTCAAGAATGTACTACGATCTCTGAAGATGTGAAGATGAAATGAGCCATGAAGGTGAAGAATCTGTCTCTTTAACATAAGCAATATTTATTTAGTGATTTTACGGAGAGATTGTGCCTAAAGGCATGGAATGATGTTCACTATTTTTCTACCTCGTACAGAAAACCAAACATGCCAGACGAGAGGCATAATTCTGCTACCACCAGGTCTCACAGCTGTCCCAGTTACACAATATATTTAGAGTTGAAGGACTCTTAAGGTTTGCATGCAGGTGTGACATCGTATCATCTTTAGCTTTCATCACTGCAGCTTTCTGGAACCTTAGGTGGGTATGGGCTGCTAAAAGTACAGCTGACTTCACTAATCACATTGTGTCTCGCTCATGTGATAATTAAAAAAGCAAAAGTTTCATATTCCATTAGGATACATATCACATTGGGACTTATGATGAGTAAAGCTTTTCACAATTTTTCTATGTGCTTTCATTTATTTTTTCCAGCTTTAATTAAATGAATGTATTCAAGTATAGCGGTCATACTGCTCCAAACAATTTATAATCCACAATCAAAACCTTCCTGATGACCTCCTGATGAGACCAAAGCTTTGGAAAGAATGTCTGTCGTCATTTATGACTGGTTCTTATCTATCAATAGGCGTGCCCATTACAAATTTATCTTTTCCTTTCCCTTGAATTTGGACTTCCATGGGTATTATTTTTCATTAAATCAACTACTAATTCAAAATTGTATCATGCCACTGTTGTCTATACCTTTGAGGCAAGCTAATAGTTAAATGTTTTTTCCTCCATTGCAGTAAATCTCGACTCCAGTTGTATTGTTCAATCTACATTAAGTGGTAGCCATAATCTTGTCTCTTACAATTTTTCAGATCTAGTTTTGTAATATTAACAACAACTGAGCAGTGTTGTCTTTTGCTCATTGTTAAGGTATTTTCCATGGTTATCTTTCTTTAATTCTAAACACTTAGAAAATATATTTTTTTGTATTAATACATTTAGTCAATAAATAGGTTATATTTCTATGCAGATGATACTCATTAGCACCTTTGATCTGAAGCAAGTCCTCAAATTCTTTAAGCAATATTAAAACAAAAATAGTAGTCTTAGTGGCCAGAGTAATATGGGCACTCAGACAACAAAGGGAAATAAAGTCCGATACTTAAAAACTCTTTCTTTCTGTTCACAGATCTTCAGAAGAGCTGACAAAGATGGTAAGTTCATTTAATAATCTTGTGCATTCCTCAGACGTAAAGAGACAGTCGTTTGTGTCCATGGAAATACTCACTCATATTCCAATTTATGAGGTGCACTAAGATCAAACTGATTCTGTGAAATAACAAAAAAAATACTGATCATTAGGATTTTAATTTTGATAACAGTACATACCCATATTAAAAGAAGTTGAAATTTTGCTTCTAGGATTGGGGAATTCCCTTTTTTGAATTCACAGCTTGGCCATGTTACAATATCTTGGGAAAGACGGCAAGACTTTGCCTCTTGCTCCTTACTGTCCTCAATGTACAGTAAATGTGTGCGCATGTGAATACATAAGGAAGTTGGCAGTTGTCATGGCAGCCTCAGCGAACAGTGTAGAACTGATGTGAACTGGAGTTTTGGTGCCCTCTAGACAGTCGACAATGAATAAATTGAAATAAAACTTTCCGTCCTTCCATCCATCCATCCATTGTGTACCGCTTTTCCGGGATCGGGTTGCGGGGGCAGCAGCCGAAGCAGGGACCAGACCTCCCTCTCCCCGGCCACTTGGTTCTCTTCCGGGTGATCCCGAGGTGTTCCCAGGCCAGGCTTGAGGCATCCCTCCAGCGTGTCCTGGGTCTTCCCCGTGGCCTCCTACCGGTTGGACATGCCCAGGACATCGCACCAGGGAGGCATCCTAATCGGATGCTCGAGTCACCTCATCTTACTCGTGTCCATGTAGAGGAGCAGTAACCCCCCGGATGGCAGAGCTCCTCACCCTACCTATAAGGGAGAGCCCAGACACCCTTCGATGAAAGCTGATTTTGGCCGCTTTTCAGCTGCTTAGATCTGTGACTCTGTTCTTTCGGTCACAACCCACAGCTCGTGACCATAGGTGAGGGTAGGAACGTGGATCGACTGGTAATTTGAGAGCTTTGCCTTTTGGCTTAGCTCCGTCTTCACCAAACCAGACCGATACAGAGTCCTCATCACTGCCGACGCCTGTCAACCTCCTGTTCCATCCTTCGCTCACTCTTGAACAAGACCCAGAGATACCTGAACTTCTCCACTTGAGTGGGCACTCCACCGGTTTCCTGCTGAGAACCATGGTCTTGGATTTGCATTTGCTGATCCTCGTCCCCACCTCTTCACATTTGGCTGTGAACCGCTCCAGTGAGAGCTGGACATCACGGTCAAATGAAGCCAAATTAACCACATAGTCCGCAAAAAACAGTCACCAAACCAGAACCCCTCAACACCCTGGCTGTGCCTAGAAATTCTGTCCACAGAATCGGTGACAAAGGGGACAGCCCTGGTGGAATCCAACCCTCACCGGAAACGAGTCCCACTTACGACCGGCAATGCGGACCATGCTCTGGCACCGATCATACAAGGGCCGAACAGCCCGTATTACAGCGTTCGGTACCCCATACTCTAGGAGCGCCCCAACAGGACTCCCTGCGAGAACGGTCGAATGGTCGAATGCCTTGTCCAGGTCCGCAAACACATGTGACTGGTTGGGCAAACTCCCATGCACCTACAAGCACCCTGCTGAGGGTGTAGAGCTGGTCCACTTTTCCACAGCCAGGACGAAAACCACTTTGCTCCTCCATGATCCGAGGTTCAACGACCTGTCGGACCCTCCTCTCCAGCATCCCAAGTACACTTTGCCAGGGAGGCTTTTAAATGAAACTTCACAAATTAAGAACGATTCCTATTTAGTGAAAACAATATCACGGTCTTCTTATGCTGCAGAGCTGTTTTCTTATATTGCATTAGTTTTAACAAGCTGTGCCTAATGAATTATATTACTTTCATATTGCTTATATTACATTTTTGTTTAATGTTGTAATACCTAATTATATGTATTATCCACAATAAACATTATTTTATAGTACTTATATGAACAAAACTTATAATTTTATTTTGAACTATAGATGTATTTATATTCTGATCCAATTTGAGTTGTGGATTAGAAGTGCCTTCCACAAAATTTCAACATACCTGGAATTGATATAACTTTATGAATAAGTATGTATGAAAAGAAACAGTTGAGTAACTCACACTGAACATGAGATGGTCTTTAACCAACCGCTTCCGTAGTGCATAATCCACTTTATCACTGATCAAGCGGTTGCAGTGCTTTCTGTGGACGATTTACAGCAAGTTCCCAAGTATTGATGAGTTTATCAGACATATGATAGAAAAACATTTGCTGCTGAGCAACTTTGATGTATAAAAGCAATCCCAACAGAGTGACACAAAGAAGTAAAAATAAAATCCAACTGGCGAAATAATGTTAGTTGGTGACTTTGGATCTTGCTGCTAAAAACAAAACAGCTTATAGCAACAACACCGGCTCATTATCAGGCAGCTTGTTTATTTTTTATCCTTAATGTATTTTATTCATTCTAACACTGTAATCAGTTTTTCATTCAATTCAAGGCCTTTGAGCAAGGTAGAGCTTTTTTTCTTTTTTCTTTTTTCCTTCTTAATTTTTGTCATTTTTGATGCGTATGACAGGTTATTCTCTCAAAAAGATTTCTTAACCTTAAGATTCTTTAACCTAAAAGAAAACATTCCTTTCTACATCTTCACTGCATCCACATATATTTGGATGCAGTGAATGTATTTTTCTCTTCTGACTGTGGTTTCTTAACATTCTGGACTATTAACACATATATTCAATGAATAAGACGGTGGATACCTTCATTCCACATTGTTATCCTTTTAACTTAAATATTACACTTTTAAAACTGACACACATACTCGGAAGAAGGGTGTGATTGCACATTCTTTTGCTCTTCATGGTCTTTGAATACTGTGCGCACCTACATCTGCAGGGATTTTTTTTCTCATGGAACCCAAAATTCTGTCCTTCTATTGGTTTTCCAGATCAATGTTTATGTGCAATGATTGTCTCTTTAGGCTTTTACGTAGCAAACAGCTCTGTTGTTTTGACCCGCTGTATGCTAAATTGCTCCATTTTGCCATATGCTGGAACATTGCAGTGTTGTAAAAGGGGAGTTTACACTGCTGTGTAGATGTACCAAGGCAGGTTGTGCATAGCCACAGGCATCATCTATTGCTACTTTCTCTTCATGTTCTCAGACTCCCCCTTTATGCTTCACTCACCTTGCCTCTCCCGGATTGCTTTCACTACTTTTCCTCTCAAATTGTTAGGGTGTGGCCTCGTAAGAGTAATCCATGTTAAATCTCCTTAATGTAATGTGAATGTGAAAGTCAGGTTCTTTACAGCATTTAGATTTTTTTGACCGTGCATCTGTTTAATAATGGTCTCTTGAGGCATTTCAACGTCTGCACAGCAGGGAGAAACAAACACTTTCAAATTGTGTTGATAGAGCCAGTTTGTTGTGGGGGGGTGGGTACAGAAAATGGAAGTTGTGTGAGAAGAGCATAAGGTTGTTACTAATGGGAAATGCTGCAGGATCGAAAGAGAGAAACAGCAAGCACAAGCTGAAGAAGAGCTATTTTTATCCTTATACGTCTCTCCTGGGAAGAGAAGGGAGAACTGATTTAATGAGTCAGAGAGGGACAAGGGAAATGCTAAGAGGAAAGGGAGAGAATTGTTAAAAAGAATGGAAGGTACAACCAAAAGATTGACAGCAGGAGAGGCAGACGCTGGCTGCGTCTGAACGGGAGAAAAGGCTAGAAACTGAAAGGATCAGAGGGATGAGCACTGCGAAGAGAAGAGGAGTAAGTATCGTATACCTGACGGCAGGAAGTAATTGAGGTTTAATTGGAGGAGTTCTGCCTTTACATTCATAACAGAGATTTGAGGGCTAGTGGTTGTGCCCCCATGATGCTGACGCAGCACGTGCGTGTCTGGTTGTGTGTGGGCGTGCGCGTCTAAATATACTGCAAAGTACAGGAGCATGCATTCATGAGTATGTTTTATGTATGCTAGTGTCTCTGTGTTCATCAACCACTAAGTGCATCAAATTACAGCCTTTGGTTTACTGTTTGCTCTGGCAGCAGCACCTATTGCACTGCTCAAACCACCAAGTTGTCCCAATTCAAAACTTAAGCCTTTCAAGTAAAAAGGACACACCGTTAAATCCGTTTCTTTATTTATTTATTTTTTGCTCCACTGGCAAGATTTCAGTAGCTTCAGCAAGAGTAACACTATCTCACTCTAGCATTTTCTTCATGGAAATTTAATCCGGTCCTCACTAAACGGACTGAGAAGAAACATTTTCATCAGAAAGTTATTTAGTGAATATACATGTCTTTAAATAACTGCTTTTGGAAGCGAAGCTTCGTTTTACTTACTTTCAAATATACACTCAAGTTTTTTCGCAAAGGATTTCTTAGGATAACCATTTTTATATCAATCCTCATTGAAGACCACCATTGGTTTAAATATTTCCCATTGCAGACATTCTGACCTACCACTGAAAGAAATTAATGAGTAATCACTTTTAATCAGAATTCAATCTGTGACAGTAAGTATTCGCCCTCAGGAATTGACACAACTATTTTTATGCAACTATTTCTCTTGAATGAACAATACTTAAAACCATGCAATATTATACTGCTCAAAGCACAGCCCAACGGGTAAGCTCGATTTGTCTAGATAAAATTGAATCATAAAATCAGAAAGTACAAGATGAAAATGATAAATTGAATTTAAAATGTATCAGTATTTTCAGGCAATTGATGAGCGATACGTTCTTTTGATGGTTAAATTGTAAAACAACTTTTAAGTTCAGTAAAGTTAAAAGCTTTGCCCTACTGAGAACATCTATCAATAGACACTGGTACTGAGAAACAGTAAATATCAAGATTATCAAAAACTACCGACTGATGCAGATTCATAATTTATTGATGCCGGCTTACAACCGGCATTTAAAGCTGGGAATCTTCAGACCTGTATCTGTTGTTCTCATCAGTTGGTACTTCGGTTTTTGCTTTGTTTGTTCGTTTTTTTCTCGGCTCCTCTTGTCTTGTACTCATCAGCCATCTGCTAATTATCACCTGTGTGTTTGACATTGTGACAGGAAGCTAATGGAGTTTAAGGAGGTTTGTTTATCCTTTCTGTCAGTCTGAGATAGAATTAAACCATTAACAGTCCAGAGGAAATTGAAGGTTGCAGCTTCTTCTCAATTTGGGCAAAGAGAGCAAGTGTGACAAAACACACAGCTCTCTTACTGGTCCGCAGCCAGTGGCTGGAAGGTTTAGAAGAATCCCGAGGATTCGTCTGTTAAACCGAATAAACTGGAAACAGCGACAGAGATATATTTGTCCGTATCACATGTAATACCAAAGGAAAGGACAGAAGAAGTCATGAGAAAATATAAAGATGGTCAGTAACGAAGAGCTCTTCATCAGCCACAACTATGATGATGCAGTTTACAACAAACTTTGCCATTCAGTTTAAGAACCAAAGATCAATAAAGATTCGTTATGAATGAAAGCATGAATAAATGAATGGATGGATGGATGGATAGATGGGTGAATTAACGAATGAATGAATTAGAAAGCCTTAATTCCCTTGTGACTGTTCAAGGGTATTACCTGCCTCTCTCCCTAACATTTGCTCTTTAGCCCCCATGACCTGCATAGGATGAGCACTATAGACAATGATTGGCTGAATTAATGGCTGAAGGAAGGAATGAAACAACAAAAATCAATCGACTGAGAAAGGGAAACTGATCATACAGTCGTCAGACTGTAGGGAGAGCTACCTGTGCTGGAGCATTGAGATGATGGTTTATTCAGTGAAAGCCAGCTGTTTCACTAGTCTTTAGAAATAAAAAAAACAAAAACTGGATTATGTTTGGTGAATAAGAGCCAATGACACCTGTCAATTAGATTATCTTAACATAATTCTTATTATGTCTTTTTATGTATCATACATCTTTAAATTCAAGACTCCTTTTAATTTTTGTTTTTCTTTTATAGACTTTTAAAAGTCATCCACACCATTGATGAAACTTGGCTGGTAAAACTGCTCTGCAAACACTCAGTGTAATTCATTGCCTGAATTTCACAGAGTGTAATTTAGGCAAATGTCCAGATAAACACTTTCAGTGTTGCAGTTTCCACAGATCTCCAGATCAGTTTTCATTGTGCCTGTCATAAGGGTTCCTCCTTTTTTTATCACCAGGGCTTACTCAGAGCTTTAATATTACTTTAGGTTCCCGCTATCACTGTAAGCTCGCTTACAACTGAGCTCATGTTTCATAAATCTCATGGTACGCAGTCTTCTATGTTACATGTCGGTATACATCGTCTCCACTTTCTCTGCTGACTAGGACGTTAAGCAATATATCTTCACTCAGTCCATAACCACTGGAACTCGGTCCGTCCTGACGGCCTGCCTCTGGGAAATCAATTTTCGCCTTTTAATTATTAAAGAGTCTTAAATGGGACTAGATCATCGTCAGCTTCAAACACCACTTAAAACTTCTGCCACATCATCAACAACTTTACTCATTTCCTGACAGCTTGGTGTCCCTGGTTTTTAGCAGGGGGGGGGGGCAGTTGTGTGATAAATTGTAAAGGCAACTTAATCATCATCAATATCAAATACTACTCACACATCATCAATAACCTCAATGTCTGAGAAGCGCACTGTCTGTCTGGGAATCCCTTTTGATGACCATCTCTCCTTTGAACACACTTAAAGTAATTCAATTGAATTGATTATTTACGCCTGACAACATTGCATCATTCTGCCCTCAGTATCTTAAACTTTGATCCGTGCCTTCAGCACAACCGGAACTGACGACTGTAACAACTTTGTTACCGGAACACTAAAATTAAATCTGTTCAGCGTATAATCAGATTTTTCATGTCGGATTTCACACATAATGGTCAACATTCTGTATTTCCAAATGCCAATGTTTTGGAAAAAGAGGGTAATCTATTGCCCTCTGTGGGTGACCTTCTACCAGACCTTAGAACTCCTCCTTAAAGTCATGCATTCATAAGAGCATGTGATTGAAATTATGTTTATCATGCTTATGATTATCAGAATAATAATCAGACTAACCACAATTAGAAAGAGCCAGCATCAATGGATATAATCTAAAGTTGAACTGAAATTAAAGATTTTTTTTTCTACACTGTAAATCACTTGTGCTATGATGTACTCAGTGTGTCAGAAAACAAAGGCAGTGGTCATACAGAGTTTACAATTCATTTTAATCAAAAACATTTTCACAAAGCAGTCATTTGGTGTTGTACCAGCAGAAATGAGCAGCGACAATGATTTTTATTTCAGTTATTTATAATGATAATTTATTGATAATTATAATAGTAATAAAAATGCATGTTTTTTGCAAGCACATTTCCTTATATATTCTAATTTTAATTAACTTATTTATAAAAGCAATAATTGTTTTGATTCTTATTACATATATATAATAACGTTTTTTAATATTATTTCATTTTGTTATTTTATTCATCTCTTTCTTCTGATTTTTATTTCAATTATTTATAATGATAATTTATTGATAATTATAATAGTAATAAAAATGCATGTTTTTTGCAAGCACATTTCTTTATATATTCTAATTTTAATTAACTTATTTATAAAACTAATAATTGTTTTGATTCTAATTATATATATATAATAAAGTTTTTTTATATATTATTTCCTTTTGTTCTTTTATTCATTTCTTTCAAATTTTGCCTTTCATGTTCTTCTGATTTTACCTGGTTGTGCTATCTAGTGTTTGATTTCAAAAGTTATGAGCATTTTGACTTTCCTTCAGGCAACTAAGCACTTTCTTGCAGCCCCTCAGTGAGCCCGTCAGTCAGAATGGTGTCATGTGTATCTAATTACCTGCAGTCCTTAATTACTGATGCTGCTGCAAATGAGCCCCCAAGCGCATCGTGCTTATGGGTACTGAGAATAGATGGAGGACCTCCTGCAGAAAAGAAAGGAGAGAGAGAGGCAAAATTCAAAGTAAAAAAAGTGTTCAAAGTTGTTTTTTGGGTTGTTGTTGTTGTTTGTTTTTCTGCAGTTATTAAACAATGCTCTGTTGTCAGCATTTTTGTTGCAGTTGGTTTCACCAAAGCCCAATTTAACTGGAACAAAACAAACGGTAGAAATATCAGGCATCTTGAAAGAGAGAAAAAAAACAACACATATTACAGTGTTTTAACTGCCTTTGTGGCAAGTACCTTGTCAATTTCTAATTAGCAAGATGCTTTTGTATGCTGAGTATTCATGCCTATTTCCTGCCTTAAGTGTAAAAGGGTCCCTGTATTAGACATCATTTTTAGAATATAGCCGCAACTTTCTCAGCTGTAGGCTAATTGGAGCTTTTCTGTTCTGTGTTCTGACAGCCAAGCCAGCTGTACACGCATGTGAGACCCTGCCTGTGATAACAGGATGGCAAAATAGAGTCCGAACCATTTTTAAATATTCATCTAACTTGAGTACGCTTAAAATCAGGAGGCTATTTTAGATGGGATAAACAGCTAGCCTGTAATTGGATTTTGGTCACCTGGCAGATCAAAAACAACCTGGCCCTTCCCGGCCTTGTCCTCGTGGCAGTAATCCACAACCAAAAAACATCAAGCTTTGGAAACATGCACCATTTGCTGTGCCACTCATTAGGTATTCTGCAGCAGGCAGGGGACTTTGTTCTCCTCTGAGTTGTCGGTGCCCCGGTGCTACGCTCTAAGTCAGCAAGTGTCATTGAGAAACTTCCAAGTAAAAGGTCATTAAAAATTCAGTCTTTTCTTCTTGCAATATCATCTTGTTTTGATCTAAACAAATGACTTCTGGCAAAAAATTTGTTTTGGTTTGCTAATTATATGCAAGATTGTATCAGTGACAGACACAGGAGCTTTGCCCAGCTTTACTTATTTTTTCAGTTAGCGCTACTTCATTGGACATTTTTCGGGAAATTGTTGCAATGTCAAATCTTGAAGATGCAATAAATGAATAAGTAAGGAAATAAATAAGGGGGAATTTTAAACAGAAAAGTTATCATTGAGATTTAGTTTTGGTTTAGATTTAATATTCTTAGATTATTTAAATCTAAATATAATTTAAAAAATAAATTTGAATATTCATATGTCAACGTTAACATCCTTGGATCTCCTCAACGCTGCTGCCAAAGAATATACATTCTAGGACAAATTTAAGATCTCTCAAATCCAACAAATTAATTCAATATAAAGGAAAAGCAGACAGAAACATGTTTTTATTTATTAATGCTCAACTTGTCTTGTGGGCTAGAATACTGTTCAAACGTTTAGAAGAAGTGTGGGTGTTTGGCTCGCTCTGGTCATCGCATTACTTGTTTTCATTCCATCCCATCTCTATTTTACCTCACACTTGCATGATGATAATCTTTTTTGTACTGTATTTTGTACTGTAGCTCAAATTCAAGATGTTTCTGCCTCAAATTGAAAATAAATCAATCACAGTTGCCTCCTGAGTTTTTGCATCGCTAGACCTGTGACATTAAAACATAACAGCTTGAAGAGATGCAAGATGCCACGTGGCTGCTGAGTGTGATAACATTGTGGTGCCTGAGTGCAGAGGGTGTAAGAAAAGGTGGAAACCGTTCTGTACCCGTTCCTTTGGTGGCTCCAAGGGAAGGAGCAAAGGAGGGTGGAACCCAAAAAGGATTGAGGTCTCTTTGTTCGCTGCCTTGGTCGTCTGGATTTGGATCAAAGGCTAAGATTTAAGACGCCCTTTGAAGGTGTTTTCCTTACCTGATGTTTTCTGCCTTCGGCTGGGTCAGGATCAATCCGAAACTCTTTTTGGCTCCTTCTCAGGGAAATGAAAAAATTGCCTGGAACATGTGTAGAGTACTATCATGGCAAGAGAATAGCCCGGAAAACGGAAGGTAGATTATCCTAAATCAAAATTCTGTAACAACTTATTCAAGGATAGAAGAAAAGACTTCTTTTTAATGAGGCCCTTGTTTGAGATAAGAAAAAGGGGTCATTTGGGAGTGGATTATAATGATGATGTTTTTCCATCTTCCATTCAAATTATTCAAACAATATGAACTTTGAAGATCATTTACCAACATTGTTGCTTGTTTTGTAGTCTGTCCTCCATCAGCATGTATGAATTATGTCTGGAGTTGATAGCAGTTCATTCTGGCTGAGCCACATTTGAAACCTGTTGAAACAAGGCTAAGTTTTCCCATTTCTTATCTTCCCCTGTTCAGACCTTCCCTTTCTGAACCATTTTGTCTCTTTTACATTCCCCTTCTCTATCTCCTCTTCTATCTCAGACGGGACTTTGGTCATTTTAGTTTTTCATCCAAGGAGGAGTTTTGGTGAAGTAGACGAGCCTCTGAGCAAGTATTAATGCTCACCTACAGTCTCAGGTTTAGGTCAGTGACAGAAAAAAAATCGAATATGTAAATGCAAGTGGCAAGAGACGTGTCCTCTCCGCACGCTGACCGGCCTGTTGCGCTGCTACCAATTACACACTATATAAATTACATTTCTCTGTAACTCAGTAATATAACAGAGACTTCAATTGACCTCCTGCATAATTTTGGACTGCAGGAGGAAAACTGGAGAACCCACGCAGACACACGGGGAGAACATGCAAACTCCACACTGAGAGGCCTCCTGTCAATCAAACCAGGGACCTAATGGCAATGCCACTGTGTCCCCATGAATCGATCGGTCGGAATTATATTCCTTTTTCATTTAGAATGTTTAGACTATTTATTATCTATTTTAACAAAACTTCATTACATGTGGAGAGAGAAAACGAAAGAGAGAGAAATAGGGTGGGGATTCAACTGTGGATTAATAGACTTAGACTATTTGTTGATCTTTAAACGATGAAGGAAAAAAAATAGACACCTGAATTCTACCTCTTTACCAAGCTGCAGAAACAGTTTGGTCTGTGATGCCTGGCTAGCCAATCCATAGATGGGAGTAGCTTAAAGGAGATGAGACAAATACACCAATAAACTACTTTCCCTAGAGGTTTACTTAATAGTAAAACCCAATGTCTTGGAAAAAAGTAACTATAAGTTCTTTTTTGTGTCCTTAGTATTCATCACAGAGTCTTAAGTTGTCCTCGACTTTTGATTCATATAAATGGAAAATAACTCATTTCAGTCACATGATGTCTTAGGGGATCCAAAATAGATTTTTGTTTTCAATCAGTCTTGTGATAGTTTTACATGCAAGACACTCACGTTTATGTCCAGAAAATTGAAGTATGATGTATTTTTTTCCTTTTTTTCAAATAAAAATGCTGCTATCAATGTAATGTAAAAGCACTGGTTACCCTGCGTGTAATTAGGAACTCTTTGTAAAATCCGCCACACCTCCCAAGAACATTGATCTCCTAATGCCACTGACATAGTCACCGGTGTTGCTGGTGCACCTCCCTCTCAAACAACATAAGGGCTAACCTTAATTGGTTTATCAATGTTTTGCTAAAAATCAGCACAAAAAATGACCCGCTTTGCAATGTACTTGGTGCAATAGCATCTTCAAATAGCAGAAGGTGTTTGGCCTTAACTCAGTGAAGACCAACAGCACTGAGTGTTCAGGACTCTGTGCATTAGATCAGCGGTCCCAACCTTTTTTGTACCAGAGACCAATTTCTGCATGAAAATGTGTGCGCGGACTGTTTAGAGTCGGGGGGGGTTCAAACAATAAGAAACATTAATAATGCATTGCTGGTGCAGAGCTTGTGTATCACCTGTTGCAATGAACCCCTTAACTTAGTTCGGAATCTTCACATTTTCTTTTTAATGCAGCTTTCTTTTTGCTGGCAGTCTGCGATGCTTCTGCGGTCTTATCGTTTGCTCGTTTCCTCCCGAAAAAGCTCTCAAGCGACTTCTGTTTCTGGCTCATTTTTTTCAAGGGCCAGCTTGTGGTAGCTGATGTGTGAAATCAGCGCGACAGAATTAAGTGCGGCAGTCAGGTGAAGGCGGAGACAGTCGTTTTTCAAAATAAGATCCGGAAGGTCTAATGAAAAAACTCGAATTTGTACCAAGAAAGATTCTCTTTGCGGACTGTTATCAAATGATCCGTGGACCAGTACTGGTCCAGGGACCTGGGGTTGGGGACTACTGCTTTAGATAATCAAAATGGGCCCCTGTATTTGTTGTGGTGTGACATTATTTTAGAATTAGACACCAGGTGTAGAGTGTGTGTTGTACATTGTACATACATGTTTGGATAAGTAACCAAGATTTTTTTTTTGTTTATTTACAGCACTTTTCCAACTCAAGTATTTACATTCATAGAATTACAGGAGCACATTTGCAAAAACAGGCTGGTAATGTCCTCTGTTATACGTATGGAATCTGCAGGGGAACTAGAAACTGCTGTTTTGCAGTTGAAATTGTCCATCTCTTGAAAGCAGTTTTGGATTTTTCATTTTTTGCATGGAGAATTAATATCAGTTTATTAATAAATTACTAAATTTGTTCACTATTTATTTTTAACTCATTTACTTAACAAAGCAACAAAAACGTCATGTCTTAGTCACATTTTCTTCACTTTATCCACTTATATTTGTAGATTATGGCGAGCAGTGGCTGCTCTTCCGCCATCTAAAAAAAAAAATAGAAAAACCCACATTTTCACTCCAGCTGCTTTATTGTGGTGTTTTGTTTTATTTTTAGCAGACAGATTGACTGTGTCCTCTGTGTTCCTAATTGATAATCATTTGTGTCCTGTTGTTTGTGAGAAGGACGCCATAAGCATTTATCCAGATAATAATTGGAGTCCACTTTACGGGCAAACAAAATCATAAGCTGGTAAAAATTAAGTGTTTTTTTTTTTTTTTTAGTATCCATTACCTCTCAATGAATGTGTTCACTATTGCTAGCCTCCAAAACTGAGGCGCATCAATGTCACAAAGCGCTCAGGTTACCATGGCGAACAAAGCTACAGCAGTTAACTGCCAGCGCTGATTATCAAAAGCAAAGCCCCTCTGTGTTTGTTCTTCTATGGAGCTCCATACGTGATGAAAATCTCGCTGTGGCTGCTAATTCCTGACTTCTTTTCTCCTCTTAATGAGTTAACGGTTGGGAGCTGCCACTCAGGAGAGGATGTGTGTGCTCTGATTAGTCGCTCTGCACACCGGCTGTGTGTATTATTAGGAGAGTGGGGGTCTTCTGTTATGAGCCTGAAAGCACCAGGGGGACGTAAGGCATGACATTTACATGCCACATAATTAACACCGTGGACTTGCTGGGTGTGTCTGAATGTGTGTATGTCATGGGCTGAAAAAACTCAGCCTAAAGGTCCCTTAGTGAAAGCAACCTGTACTAAGTGCACTCCACAAATTCCTGTTTATTTTCTGCTCCCTGTTTATTTTCTGTTCTCTTAAATATGGTATTTTATATGGTTTCATCATGTCAAACAGATATGAAATGGTTAAACCAACAAAACTGCTGTGAAATAACAATGTAAATACGACTGACTGTTGATCATCAAAAGTTCAAGTCTACATTTTTCCTGCCAATTTTTTAAATAGCTGAATAGTAAATAATCTTAACAAAAGTTGAGACACCAGTACCTGTAGATACAAGCGAGCGGCTCGTTGTTCTCTGTTCCTGTTGTTATAGAGAGCAGAGCAACAGTCTACTCTACTCAAATCAAGAATACAGTAACCCTAGTTACCTCTCAGTTGCCCCTGGTTACAGCATTCCTCTGTTCTCCTCCCAAGAGTCATTATGGGCTGCTGTTCCCATGACAACAAAGGTAACCACACATACAGTCACACGCTCACACAAAATGTTCTGAAAAAGACCTCTCTGACTTTTGCCGATCAAATTTTGACGACTCCTACCGTGTTTCCATATTTATCTTTATTTCTGTTGACAAATTTGCACATGAGAAAGAAAGAAATTGCTTGATTTAGTCACATTCAGTACAACATCAGCTACATTTGACCACTGCATTTAACCCATCATGGATGAACCGGGAGCAAGAGGCAGCCACTTAGCAGCAGTTAGGGCTTCAGTGTCTTGCTCAACAACACTTCAACAGGCTGGGAGGAGCTCGGGAATCAAACCAGGAACTTTTGGTTCCAGGGCAACTTTTCCTACCACCTAAGCCAGTCGCTGATGCCAATGTGAAAAACACAAAATGCCGATTTAGCTGACTGTATATTACTCTTTTTACTATTATATCATTTTTAATTAAATTGGATTTTGAAACATGAACAGGACAGAGACGTACAGCACAATATTTTTAACATTCAGTAAAAGCTCCTCGTTTTATTTTGACATTCGTCATGCCTATCCCTGCGGTCTCAGTACTGTGAATAAGGACACGGTCCCCTTGTTCGCTAAGTGCTATTGCTCCACTAACTGTATGATTAGCAGTAGATAATAACACGGGGGTGTGAGGCACTGCATGTGCAAATGTTTAGGGACAAACTTTCCATCTTCAGACGTACGCATCAAACCCAAGGCTGTAATCATTAATATCCTCTGATCTATTTTGGTGAACTGCAAAAAGTTTCAGAAGATTAGAAAGCTCCTATGTTCATATGCATTCTCAAATACCAAGATAACCGTGCCTTATTATTGTAGAAAAGTGAGACGTAAAGATGGATGTCAGCAAGGGGGTGACAGGGTGGTAGATATGGATACAGTTTAATTGCAGATTCCTGCATTTGGAAGAAAATTCAGAAACCAAGTTTGGTTAAAAAAAAAACATTTTCGAAGTATTTATAGAGAACAATGAAAAAAGAAAAAGGAACAATTCTATTTGTAATGTAGAAAGTTTTTCAGTTGTTTTCCCCTCTCCTGTTTTCCATTTTACACATGGTCTCTGGGGATAAATGCCGATTACACAGTTATTTTTTAAGTTTTAATCCAAAAGCCACTGTGGCCTTCCCACAGATGTTACCTAACTGTCTCTTCAAATGGCCTCGGGGAAAGAAAAAATAAATAAATAACAAAGCAGAAACGGTTGCGATATTTGCCACATCCTCTTCCTGCAGCCTGATGGATAAACATTTTGGAGCCTTTTGACCGAATGCAAATCCAACCACTTGGACTGCAAGTGTCCCGTTTGATTTTCTGCCGAGTTTTGTTGGCCCGTATTTGAAGCTGGTTCATTTATGTGTGTGTCAGACAAAGGCAATTCAAGTAAGCACATAATCTTCTCTTTGTGGGAAGTAATTGCACTCTTGCCTAACCAAGCAGCTCAGTAAATTCAATTAATAAATTAATTTTATTGTATTTTTATGCAATTTTGATAAGAAAATGAAAAAAGAATATGTTCTCATAATGTTTGAGGGGCCTCTTTTGGTTCGACAGTTGTTAAGTATTTCAGTTTTCATGAAGTTCCCACCTTTCTCATGGGAACACTAAAAAATACAGCCTCTTTTCGTGATGCAGTTTGTCACAGTGATCTGAGTTTGATTTAGATTTTTGGATATTTGCCCCCCTGCGCACCTGTGGGGAATCTCTACCTTAATATCACAGCTGCTCCTCTATTACTGACACACTTGAACAGCTTAGTGTCAGTTCAGATTTAATATTTCCCCTCGCACCTGCCATCTAGTACAGCATCAGTTACTTGCTCTCATGTCACATTAATCAGAGAAATGTTTGCATCTCATCTTTTCGTTAAGCCAGACAAAAAAATCCAAATTCTAATTGTGCCATGGTTCACTGGCTTGCAGAGCAGCCGCCTCAGGGTCCCAGCCTGCAATAACTTCTGAATGGAACTTGCACATTGTTTTCTCTCCACACGGAGGGGTGTTTTGTACAATGAGCAATGATGACAAACCAGTTGTGTTTCTTTCCCGATACAGTTGCTGTATTCGGGGATGCCTTGAGTTTCCTAGGAAAGGAATAAACAATTACAAAACAAAAGCAAAAGCAAAACAAATCCAGTCGAATCACATTGTTTCACAATCACAAGCCTTAGGATGCGCATATGCAAATGTTTATGTAAGTGCGTGCCTGTATATGCGTACCTGTTTCAGTGTTGATTTAACCAGTGTTCTAAATATTTTTCAATTTTTTGTAATTTATAAATTAATTCACCTCATGAGACGCTTGAAGCATGCAAAGTGATTTAATAAAACACAGCATGTGTTGCAATCCCCAACTGAGCAGTGACATACGTGACTGTGCTTTTACAAGCCAAGATGGAAGTGAGGAAATGAGAGTAGGTGTAGCAGTGGAAGGAAGTCATTGACTAAACTTAAATTTAGTCAGTATTTCTGACAATATTTCCATCCATCCATTGTCTACCGCTTATCCTACACAGAGTCACGAGGGATGCTGGAGCCTATACCACCCTGGACTGGTCACCAGTCAATCGCAGGGCCACATAAACAGACAGACAACCATTCGGTCTCTCATTTGCACATCTGGGCAATTTTTCTCCAATAAACCTGCACGCATGATTTTGGGCTGTGGAGGGAAACCAGAAAATCCGGAGGAAGCCCCCGCAGAACATGCAAACTCCATACGGAAAGGTCCCCTGTGCTCTTCGGCCGAAGCGCTAACCACTGCGCCACCATGCCGCCCAAGGCAATTATTTGTTTCCAAAATAAAGGTAATGTTCAGGTAGATCCACAGTAACAACTGCCATGGCTGGCTCAGAAATTGAGTCATCTTTTGTCCCATTTTTTACTCTTTAACATCTTTAACATTAAGAGAGACACTATTTTGATACTATTGCTGCTCTAAAGTTCAATTTCAGAAGGCAGATATAGTTAATTTTGTTCTTACAATAAGCTCCATAGGGTTCATTTTCCGGCATCTGTAGGATAAATGGATCCAAAAAATTCCCATCACCCTATCTAAAGCACTGAACGGTGTGTGCGCGGAGAGGGGGGAAGAATTGATTCTTGGAAGCAAAGCATAAATAGAAATTGCGAACAAGATTCTTCGCCCTGAAAATGGAAGTTGCATTTTCCCAGAAGCATGACAGAAAAGCGACGTCTGTGCAGGCATCCCTCAGCTTCCACTCTCTCCCAGTGCAGCTTTCATGAGACGCACCGACTGAGATGCAATTGGTGACTGTTCTGGACTCTAAGCAAAACACAAAGTGAAATATGGTATTCCATTACAAACAGCAATGACAGTTGAAACCACAAAAGGCTTTTCTATTTGATCCATTTTAAACCTACATAGACTGAAGGGTTCCAAAATGTTGACTTTTTGCAAGAATTCAAACAATGAAAGATCAAATGTGGCAGTTAAGAGTATATGTAATAAAAATTCATTTCATCATAATTACTATTATTTATGACCCAACCATATCACATTGTTCTACGAAATCATCCATTAAAATGTTAACTCAAGCAGCACTTGGGCAGTAGATAGTGCATGGGATGGAAGAACCGAGATGAAGTCAGTTAATCTAAAACTAAAGCGTGCGCAAAACCAATGACATCTCCACATTATTACAGATAGCGAGGGAGAGCTACAAAGTGCTAATAATAACATGATTACAT
>CAAKHD010013665.1:66182-87803 GCA_901007705.1 Fistularia tabacaria | reverse complement strand
ACACACACACACACACACACACACACACATACAAAGTGTGTTTTGAGTCATAAGTTTCTGCATAAAGCTGCACAGCAAATCAAAGGGCAAGAACTTGAATCATAACAGAGAGATCTTTGCATGGAAAAAAGTGAATGCAAAAACACATTTAAAGTCTTTCAGTCTGATCCTTTAGACACAGTGGGCTCATTTCCAATCACTATCCAAGGAACCAAGGAACCCCAAAAGATTATCATTCAAAGTTTTGTAAGCCTTTCAAACCCACTTTGATAAATGGTGACAGACTACTATTTAAATGGAGATAAAATTCTAGTTAAATGACCACACATTCCAGATGCGGCACAGCAAAGCTGCCATGTAACTCAGCACCGTCACTGAAAACAAATTCATGATATATTTTTTTATTCAGAGTCATGCTGTGTTGAGATACTGCACATAGTCAAACTGGTTCCAGTAAACATGTTGATAGGTGAGATCAGACTGCTCTCCATCCATACCAAATACTCTTTCTGTTGTTCGGTAAAAATCTACAGCAGAACACTGAATAAATAGGAAGAAATTAAGTGTTGTACTTGCATCAGATCAGAAGTGCCACTACCTATTAGCTAAACAAACAACTGTTATGGAGGTTATTATAGTTCAAGCACACTTGCATAAGAGCTCACTTGACGACTGAATGAATGGAAGATGCCATAGGTGGAATTCACCATACAAAACCCAATGTTAAGCATAGCCTGTCGAAACTATGCCATGATTTGGTTTTCTTATGAAGCTGTGTTTGGTGATTTACATTGATCATTGTTTATTATCTTTATACTTTATATCTTTGTAGATCAGCCCAAATTGCACTATCCCGTAATTGTATATTCTTATTCATGACCGGCTCAAGGACACTTACGACCTACAACATCCTCAAGTGTTTAGAAAGTAAGACTCCTCTGTTATTTTTTTTCCAAAAACATTGTTCCATTGGGAAGTGCTCCAAATTATTTTACTGCGTATGTGTGTGTGTGTGTGTGTGTGTGTGTGTGTGTGTGTGTGTGTGTGTGTGTGTGTGTGTGTGTGTGTGTGTGTGTGTGTGTGTGTGTGTGTGTGCGTGAGCTGGGTATGCGCGCAAGTGAGCGAGAGAGAAAGGAGATATCGTCGACTCAGAATGGCAAACGGCAGCCCTGGTCTGGTTTGAGGGGGGGAAAATAATAATCACAAGTGATTGTTATTCCAGAGTCAGGCATATTCCCTAACCATAAACATGCACACATGCCCGCTGCACTTTTTTATTTGGTTCTTTCATATATTAAAAAAAGGAGGATGACTGCTTTTGGGTTTTAGATTGACTGCGGGTGGGTTAATTGCTCGTCAGGGTGTGTTCGGGGCTCCACTTTACAAGGGCTTGCGCATATAGAACACTCGCAAGGCCAAATTTTTGATTTTGTTCACAGCAAGGGGTCCCGCGATTTATTTCGCTTCCTCAGATAAATGATCTGCGGCGGGACCCTTTCAATTAGTTTTAAAGCGCATCTGGGACGGCAGAGCGCAGACGCCATGCGTCTCTGAGGTGGAGGCAAAATGAGGCTTCGAGAAGCAGCTGAAATTTAGAAGAGGAGTGCGGGATTGGACTAAACCACATAAAGTGCAGAAAATCCCTTCTAATGGCGCGTAATTGGTTCTGTAATATCATTACAGGCGGATAATGGCCAGTTACGGGGCCCCGCGCTATTAAGGCTTTCCCTGGCGTGCAGCGTTTATGTTATTAAAGGGGGAATATAATGATATTTTAGTTATTAAATGCGCGTAATTAATTTATGCATCACTGAAAATAAAGTTGTTATTATGACCTCGGTGAGGTGCGTGGAGAAAATTGAAATCAAATAACGGTTGATAACTTTATCCCAATATTTGGTCTAGACTCCTCTGAAGAGAGTGAAGGCCTCAAGTGTGGGCACCTGCTTCCTGTCAGTGCATTTCCGCTGCACCTAATTGAAATTACCTCTGCTCTGAGGCTTGGACTGTATTCAAGGCAAACTGATGAGATTTTTGGATAATCTGGATTCATTTTTGCATTAAGTCTACATTCATCAATAAGATAATGCTGGAGACTGATTTGTACCGGCCTTGGATTTGAAATTCCCAACCTTAAGGCAGTGAGTTCTCACCATGGAACAATGGAAAAATGTTTACTAGTTGCTTGGTCACAGCAATATAATCTTTGAAATATCTGGTGACATAATTGATATGTTATCCACACTGTAAAACAACACTAGGTATTTCATACATTACTTACATTTTTATTACACATAAATATTACAAAAAAAACCTTCAAATCAGGATATAAAACAGCAGCCGAACGTCATTGTTTTGAAAGTTGTTCATACATAATTATAATCAGGCTCCCATCCTACCATTCACAGTGTATTTACCCATAAAAAAAGGAAATGTCAGTTAATGTTATGTGAGTATTGCTACAAAAATGACACACAACTCCCCAGATGAAAAAGAAAACATGACTGTGGAAATAATAAGCCAATGTAATACACTGTCAACATTCAGGCAATGATAAGAAAATTCAAGTATAACCAGATAGACTTCTGACAAACATTTGGAAATGTCAATTCAAGATTGAGCGCTAATAAAAAAAAAATCAGACAGTTTTCCTGAACTACTTAACGGATATCATGTACTTCAATAGTCCTTTGTACTGTGGCATTGTATGTGGTCCTGCGCAAAAGGTCTTTCAAGACAGCAAAATACAGCATTCGCATTGAAGTTTCCACATGGGATACAGTACTATAGATGAAGATTTTCTCTGTGTATCATAAATCATATAGAAAAACAAACAAAAGCAGTTGAAACTTTGAGGGCTCACAGTTAAGAAGTAGTCAAAATATTAATGTTTATAGTTTCCTCTGCTTTCACTCAGCGGAAGCTCTCCTTTAGTCTCCAGATCCCCTCCTGACCAGATGTCCTGTGAAAGTCACAGATGCTCCTGAGAAGCTCCCTGAAAATGGGTGCCTGCTGCTGGGTCAGTCTCGGTTTGAAGTATTCTAGTACTTCATGTGTACTGGCCTGTCCATCCACATGCGCCTGGAAAGCTACAAAGTTGCGCAGATCTGCCAACAGTTCATCATACTCAGTGGGTGGAGTTGGGAGGGAGCTGGTGCTTTCAGTTACTGGCCCGTTGTCTGCCTCTGTTTCTTCTTGTTGACTGGAGGGCACGCTGAGGTGATTACGGGCCATCATTTTGGCCAGAAGGGAGGATGAGGACAGGGGGACGGAGCTAGGGTCATTCTCTGCCCCCTCCCCTGAGAAATGAGCCTCTGAACAGGGCTTCTTCGGCAGAGTCTTCCTTATTATAGCAGCATCCTAAACAAAGAAATATACATTTACAAAAAATGGCATTATGTGTAAAACTCTGCATTAGTAAAAGCACTGCTGATACCTTGCATTTGGTCAAAGCGGGGAGAGACTCAACAGGAGGCGCAACCAAGAGAGAATTCTTTTTTTGTCCAAATCTTTTCCTAGAAAGTAAAAAAAAGGGAGTTATTTATGCAAGAAACACGATGATTACATTTAAATAACTGCAGCCAGACTATGAGACTGTGTACCTTGCAGGTGGTGGAGGAGGTCGACTGAAGGCCTGCCTGCACTGTTGACGAGACACTTTAACGGCTTTCATGGCATCTCTGGCCACTCTGTTGGCTTCTGCCTCAACCAAAACATAGTCTGGGTTGGACGACTCCATGATGGTGTCATGCTGCATCACACTGTGGATGCCTGTACGACACATTATAAGAAATTAGACAATTTTTCTGGATCATTATATTAACCCCTTCTGACAAGGTCCACATATGCTGACACTTACCAGATTTCTTGAAGAGCTTCGTCAAAACATAATCATCTGACATTTTCTGAGCTTCGGACCCCTCTTCAGCCTCCTCTTTCTTATAGGACCTTTTCTTCACCAAGTGTGAGATGCGCTGGCCTTCAAACCGAGCACCCCTACGATATTTATGCTTCTTACTTCTGTTTTTTTCGACGTCAGATGGGTCGCAATGCTTCCTCTTTTCCCTGCGTTTCTGTGGACTTGTAAGAACTATGTCTTTGTCTGTTTCTTGGTGAGGTCTGACTGATTTGCTTCCAGACTTTACTCCCTCACAGTTACCTTGTCCAGTAAGGAGTAATGTTGCATCAACCTCCATGCCGTTTTGACTGTATTTTGGTATTACATTAATGTTTGGAGAATATTTGTTGGCACATATTTCATTCTGGTTGGCTGTGGAGTGTGTATGGAAGTGGTTGCCATGGCTCTGTGTGATTGATGGCCTTGGCCTCTCAGGTTTCTTGGGTGCCTTCACATCAGAGCCTGTACCTGTTGGAAAAATGCAAATTGTTATGTGAATTTGTCCAATGTTGTATCGGCAAACTCTTCATATTTACAGAAATATACGAATGAAAAGGAGGAGGAACATTCTTCAAACCTGCGAATATGGCACTGGTTTCCGTTCCCTGAGTTCCATCAGGGTCAGAGAGAGTGAACAGTTCATAGATGTCATTAGACTTGAAGAAGCGTCTTTGTTTGGGGTCCTTCAGAACACGGTTTGTCAGGAACTGTTTGAAAATTTGCCTGAATTTCAACATTAAAAACACAATTACAATTCTGTGTGATGCGTTGATTTGCTTCAGTAGCTATTTTAAATCCTCTAATGAAAGAAATTTTGCAAACTCAAACCAAAGGTAACAGAGCAACCGTTTAGAAGTCCAGTTAAAATGATGGGGAGAGATAAAATGAAAGAGAATCATAAGAACGGAAAGGCTATAACAGTGACCCAAGTTCAATGATTAATGTCCTCTTTCCAGACAAACATTAAGATAGAAATGTTGGCGATTCCATCTGACCTGTGGTATATTTTCTCCTCAATGGTACCTGCAGTCAGCAACCTGTATACCGTCACTTGCTGTTTCTGACCGATCCTCCAAGCACGCTCACGAGCCTACGAGCAACACCGCACATTAAAATTATTATAAAGAAAGATCTGGCATACTGAAGTTATTTTTGGTTACTAGATATTTCAAATTAAAAAAACTTTATTTGTCCCTTGGTGGCAATTACTATAATTACTTTTACTTTCCAGCTGAATTGAAACTTAACTATAAATGTCACTTTAAACTGCTGTGTGTTCAATTATTTAAATTGAACCCTTCTTTTCTACTCTATTTATTTCTACCTTTTATACCCATCTGTACCTTTTTTTTAGGGTAGATTTTTTTTACATTGTTCATATGATCTATGATCTGTGGATCTGAGAGCAATGTAATTTCAATCCTCTATGTGTGCAACATAATAATTGACAATAAAGAAGACTTTTGACTTTTGATTTGACTATAATAGACATCAAACGTGTTATGCATATCCCTAAGTGATGGATATTGGTGTAAACAGGAAATGTTTTTCTTTAGCATTTGCCTGTATGTGCTTGTGTGTCCAACCTGGGTGTCTGTACTGGGGTTCCAGTCTGGGTCGTATATGATAACTCTATTGGCTCCAGTCAAATTGACTCCCAGGCCTCCTACTTTAGTCGTTAACAGGAAGATAAAAATGGATTTGTCCTGAAAAGAAATACAAGCATTGGGGGAGAAATTACCTGTCAAAATTTAACAGATTGATAAAAAAATAATGTTCCTTGCTTAAAACGTATCAATAAATTACATTAAAATGAATAATGGTTGTACTTTAACACAAATAAAATACTCATGAAATTAGAAACTGTATTTATTGATTCTAAATCTAAACTTGGTTATTAGCTATATAATCAGTCAGTAGGGCATTAAACATTTCAATTAAAACAATATTCTCATATTTTACCTCAACTTATAGCACACTCTATTCTCAGAAACATCATCATGTCGTTTGTAATGCATTTGCAGGGAGTGACGTATGCTCAAAACGTAGTAAAATGTTCTGCTGAATTTGAATATGAGGAAAGCCAAAGCTTAATCCACTTCAAACAACAGATTGTCATCGATTCATGTTTCCACCTCAGGGTGAGCTGGGTTACACTGGAGCATTTAGTCCCTCAGGTTGGGATTTTCATGGGAAACACTCACAGCCATTAGGGGCAACTAATCCTTACCTCGTTGTAGCGAGCGATGAGAGGCTGTCGGGAAGCAATTGTGGTAGTGCCGTCCATTTTCAGGTATGTGTAATTTTTCTCCCTCACAAACACCTCTAAGATGTCCAACATCTGGAAAGCAAGGAGATTACAGGGAGATGAGTAGAGAATGTGGGTGAGTGGGAAACAGAGAGGAAGAGATACGCTGGGGTTTGGATTATCTCTAAAAGGATTAAAGCAGATTAATATTACATGGACAGAGATACCGACAGGGAGGGTCTCAGGTTCCCTCTGAGGTATAATCTCATTGGTATTGACTGCAACAACTGGGGCCTCTCTCTCTCATAGACTCTTTCTTTCTCACACTCTCAGGCAACAAAAACACACACAAACGAAACGTGCTTAACTTTAACACTGCTAAAACCCAAGTAGTAAAACGAACACCCCTGTCAAAAGACAAAAGATAAAAATATTTACTTAATTATGTGGCGAAAAATATATTAAGAAGGATTTAATCATCAGATCAGAGCTGTGACCGACTCAAAGGGACTGAACAGTATGCCCCTGACCTGTCTGGACTGTGTGAAGAGGAGGACTTTGTGGCCCTGCTTGTACCAGAGACGCAGCAGTGACTCCACCACTATCAGCTTGCCTGAGCGTTTCCAAAAGCCAAAGTGCTCCTCTTCAGTCAGCTGATCCTCTGGGATTCCCCTCAGCATCCGGGGGCCACCCGAGAAAAGATCCGGGTGGTTGCAAATCTTACGCAAGGCTATCAAACCAGAAAACACCTGGAGGGAGTGGAAAGACATGGCACTCTTGTTCTCATAAAGAAATACAACCATATTATTTGGACGGGTGACAAATCAATTCTTATAAAGTAAAACTGATGGTGCTGCTCGAAATGATCTGCAAAATGGTCTGCCATTTTTGTTGGTCATTCCTTGTGATTCTTCTTGGAAGATATTTTAAGAAAGGCATACAAACATTTAAAGCCATCAAAATGTTAAATGAAAAGATAGCGCAGAAACTTATTGTTGCTGTATCTTTTTAACCTCAGATTTCTCTGGTGCAAACTATGAAGACAGGGAAAAAGAATGAATGTGTCAGAGAAGATTAACTGGAAAATGTATGTTACTGGAGAGTGATTTGTACACGTTCATTCATTCATATCCTTGTTTGTCCACACCTGTAGATTGGAAAGTTGAAGTGGGACATCACCATTATTGAGTACTTCTTACCAAGCATGATTGCAAAGCCCCTCCGATTAGAGCTCATTGTGCAAATCAATGTAGAACCAATGGCAGTAACAGTGACAGAAAGTGAGGGGTTGATGTTCATAGAATTGGTTAAGCCACTGTATCATAGAAACATGACAATGGACAAAGCTTTTATCCCCTAGTGTTATTAAGATGCTTCATTTTAGCTTCAACCATAGCCTAAATGCATTGTCTTTAGAATACAGGAATGAGTTACATAACTTATTTACGGACAATAAAGACCATGTTTCTTGATGCAGGCCCAATGGACATTGCATTAGTAATGGTGGTTAATGGGCTGAGTGTGACCACTGACTATATGGTTGTGTTTATTTGTGTGTGCGTGTGTGCGTGTGCGTGTGCGTGTGCGTGTGCGTGTGCGTGTGCGTGTGTTGTGTGTGTGCGCAATCTGCTGTGGTCACCCCTGGCTCTCCAACCATGTCCATTTGGTTAGTGGTGATAAATGGTCGAGCCGCCATCTCCAGAGTCTGGCTAATGTGAGAACAGTCACTGTACAAGCTCTTTAAACATAGCATCTTGAAGACTATGAAAGTCCATTTTATGGGGCTCTTCAAATTATAAATTGCAATAAAAACCTAATGTTGCCTGTTTTGAAAAAGTAAAAGAGGCCTAAAAAATGCCAAAATGTCTCGAGTGTTGAAGTCAAATTCATCAGTTGTGTTGCGTTAAATAATGAATAAGGGTTGTCTTTTTCCTGGAAGTCGTTTCCTCAGCTGAGAGTTGTGCCCTCCTTGTCCTCCGACATAACAGATCAAAACAGAGCTGTAACAGCAGAATCACGAAAAAAAAATAGAACCTCTTACTTGCATGTCTCCATTTAGTATCTGGTAAACTTCTTTGGAATCTAAGAAGCTCTGATAAACCTGCCGCTGTTCCTCTGTTAATCTGCAGAAAAGAACCTACCAAGATACATAGGGTAGTGTAAGAGTGTGTAATGAGCAATGAACATCCCCATCAAAGCCCTGAGGTACACTGAAGTGAAATTATAAGTGAACAATGTGTTTTTGGAGCCACCAGCATCCCGAGGGACTGACTTAATGAGCTGAAGTAAACTAAGAAGTCAACCAGCATCAACCTCAAGGACA
Organism: Fistularia tabacaria; assembly: GCA_901007705.1. Taxonomy (NCBI): domain Eukaryota; kingdom Metazoa; phylum Chordata; class Actinopteri; order Syngnathiformes; family Fistulariidae; genus Fistularia; species Fistularia tabacaria. The sequence continues at coordinate 79,334 of CAAKHD010013665.1, read as the reverse complement.
GACCAAAGATCAGACCCCTTAATGAATACCTACTGCTTTTACTTTATAAAGACTTTATTAGCTGGTTTCACCTGGAAAGGCCATGCACAATCATCACTCCTTAGACATGGCACATGTAGTCATCCAATCAGATAAACACCTCCCCCAGCTAAGAGACCCAGAAATGAGAGACTGTTTTATAATTAGGTTCAAATGTCTTACATTATGATGAATACCTGTTCATTTTTGTCAGGCAAGGAGAGGTTGGCCTTGACGTCTGCCTTCATTCGTCGGAGGAGGTAAGGATTTATGGTGTCCCTCAGCACGCACGCACACTTAAATGCAGTCTGGACCTTTAGAACAGGAAACCAGCAAATTAATAATTTACTATGAACAAACTGCTACAAAACAAAAGCAACATGAAGCTAAACCTGTCCTACGAACACCTGTCACAGTGAATGTTTCCTGAGGCATGATTGTCATTTAGCTCACCTCTCACACGCTTCCTTCACTTTGCTCTCTCTCTCACCAGTATGAACCATTAACCCCTGATCAGAGTGCTGCTGGTCTCAAGGGACAGAAACCCTGCTCTTACAAGGAGTACTTGCCTGTTCTTGCGGACACCCTCCCCACATCAGGAGCCTCACTAGAATTGCCTACTACTCCTGATTCTAAAGCAAGGTTCGTCTTTTAAACATTAACTCAAAGGGGGTGGGGTTGTTGCAGGATCAAAGAAAACCCTGCAAACCTGAAGAGGGCAATAATGTGGAGGGATTTAAGGCTCAATTGAGGTCAGAGTGGAGATGAAGTGAGGAGGGTAGCAGATGATGCTGGGTGGATTTACATGGGGGGTGTAAACACCTGCTTCAATAATGGATTTGGAAATCCACAAATTCCTTTTGCCCCGCCTTGCTCTCATATAATTTTTGCAAACATTTTTTTTACAGGACTACACATATGAGGCAAGCAAAGGCCTGTTCTGGTGCTCTGAGAATTTCAATAAGAGGATAAGGTAGCAAAGCGTAGCTTTCTCTGGCCATTTAATAACATTAATAATTAGTAAAGGTTTTTATTATCGACAGCGGAAGAAGCATCAATAGCCATCTTAAATAATTAAATCCATACAGTCATTGGGTTATTAACGATTGAACAGTGATGACAAAGGGCTACAATTTACCTCACTGACTTTCCACTTTAGCCTTGTTCTCTCTCTCTCACTCACACACACGCATGCACGCACACACACTTATGCACTCACACACACAAGGGATGGACAAAAGTTCCTTTGCATAGACCCACATTATTCTTCACTACTCTTAATGGCTCTGTTGCTCCACTATCACTTCCATCTCCCTCTCCGTATCTGTGTACATTCGTGTGTGACTAGTGTTGTCAGGAGACACTTAAGCAATTCTTCTTTCCAAACCTTAAGTACGTTGACATACTCCTTGGCCTATAGTATAACATCACAGATGTAACTTTCAATGAGAGGAAAATAAAAAAATGTCTGCTTGGCTTCGGAAAATGTTTGGAGATTTTGTGATGAGACAGTTTCATGAGTGAAGACTAATTAACAAAAAAAAACAGGGGGGAAATGATACTTTGCATGTGCTCAGTACCTGAACCGGTGAGGCATTGCTGTATCCTCCCATAGTGATGGGAACAGAGAACTGTTCCATAAAAACAGGCAAGGTTCCAAGTTTGCCAGGGAAGATGAAATCAAACAGGGACCACAACTCTTTCAGATTGTTCTGCATAGGAGAGCCTGACAGTATGAACCTGTGTGGAGTACGGAACTGGAGAGAAAAAAGAACACTAAAATATATACAGAGCTGCAGTAATTAATTAGTCATTAACTTATACATGAATTGCCAACTATTAATGTTTTCAGTCAGTTTACTGAAAGAAATAAATAAAAAATGCCTAATCCTAGCTCATCAGATGTGGTTTTTTTTATTGCTTTACCTCCCTTTAACAGTATTTTTGCGCTTTGGGCACTTGAGAACATTATCTAGATCTTTGGAATACACTGATCCCTATCCTTCACAAATTTGTAACATTTTATGGCCCCATCAACTCTATTCATTAATCAAGAAATAATCCCACGATTAACTGATAATGAGCATAATCAGTAGCTTTGGAAAAAAAAATGATAATGATAGTCAAACAAGTTCCATTCTAAATGATTTTTGTACATAATAAGCTTTTTATTTCCTCAACGACTTGCTACTTTGAACAACATGGATTTGTAGTGATTCATGATCTTAAACAGGAAGTTGGCACAAGTCTACTCTGTATTGCTTTGACAATAATTACCAATACTGAGTAAAATTTCTTAGTGTAGATTTATATTATCAGTGTGAACTTTACTTTTTGCTGCAAATGCAAATCAGCAATTATTATTGATTTAAATGGTTTCATTAGACTATCAGTGAGAACAAGACATTTTTCACAAAATAAAACCCACCCCTGATTTAAATAAGAGAGACAGATATGATGTTTATTTGTCCTCAATTATAGTTGTTAACCTTTTTCTGGCTGCAATCTTAAAAAAAGGCAATGGCTTGTCATCAGATGCCTGACGAGTTGAAAATTTCAAATCCCTTAGTGTAGGTTTAAAGTCTGACCGGTATCTGTAGCATTGCTTGACTATTGGCTTAGGCAAAGTGAATCCTATCTTTCATTTTATATTTTGTTCATGATCATTGACACTTAATAATAATGGCATGTGTTATCATTATGAAAGCAATTTATGAAGCGATTGAAACATTGAGTGTCTCACACTGACTATATTTACTGAAACTGACAGCTCCTGTTATGAGTTCTTTCTGTTCCTATCTCCACTTCATGGCCCTCTTTTGGTGTTGAGAAACAATTGTTCAAGAGAGAATGATGACACATATTTTCTTCGAAAGGTAGCATCTTATCCCACATGCCAGTATACAGGCATGTGTGGAATAAATACCTGTTTGCAGGCTATAGTCACACCAGCATTTGGATTCCTGATCTTGTGGCCCTCATCCAGTATAATATAGTGCCAATCATAGCGTTGCAGGGTGTCCTGCATATTCCTCACTGCTGAATACGAGGTTATCAGGATACCATGGCATGACGCTATCTCTGGAATCAGCTTCTCCTGTATCACAGAATGAGACATGCACCATGACTGAATGCATTTTCCTGAAACTTGAATTAGCACTGATGGCTCGTTTCCAATTATAAAAGCAAATAAACTAATGCTCTTTGGTTTGCAAAACAAATCGTGCATTAACAGACCTCTAGTGCCCCCCAGAGGAAAAAAGACTCAGCTGAGTTACGACTAATTTATGGTACATTAAGACATACATAACATTTACCTTATTGCTGGCAAAGGAGCCAGTTTCATGCAGAACAGCTACTCTAAGAGGAGGCCACCAGGTATGGAACTCCTTCACCCACTGGTGCATGACTGTAGCTGGGCACACAATGACTGTAGGCCCCAGCCCGACGTACCTACAACCAAGCAGGAGAGGAATATTTAATCCCTAACCACTACTTGAGATCTGTAAACAAAGGAACACAGTGTTCATTTAATATGGAAATGAGGTGCAAATTTAAAAAATTAAAGTAATAATTTTTGTGCCAAATATAAAACAATGAAAGTTTTGGCTTTAACTTTGTTTGCATTTTCAACATGTGATGCATAGGGGAAAATGGGGTGGACGGTGACCAGTACAATTAGCAATCAGAAAGCCCATACTTCAAATGCTTCCCTGAGTAAACCTTTATCTTTGTACTTTAAAAGAACAAATTAAAAGAAGCAGGGCACTTGGTGAGCTCCTCTGTCAAAATTTGTAACACAACCACACACGCACTAATGGCCTGGTATGAACCTCTGCCAAGAGGAAGCTATTGATATCGGGCCCTAATTGAGTTTGCAAGCAATCAATTTGTGGGCGTCTATAGTAGACAGTGTATTGACCATCAGGGAAGCTCCACCTACAAATGCATAAGTGTCATTTGTGCAGTAAAATTTTAAAAGTAAAATTATTACCACCAATGTGCCATGTTTTCAACAGTTGATTTATTACCCCACACCTGCTCCAGCCCCTTCCTGAGTCCAAAGTCCAAAACTCCTCTTAAGTGTCCATGATTCTCTCTCTTCACTCTCTTGTTCAATCACTCACAAACCTACTCGCTCGCACGCATGTACGCACGCACTCACACACGCACACAGTCAGTGCTCCCTCTGATGTCTGCAGTAAGATAGTGAAAAGTCTGATAATTGAAACATGTTTAATAATTTAGACGAACACACTCAAGCAGAAATCCCCCTAATCAAATATTCATACCATACAGACACAGAGTCTCTGGCCAGAGTATTTGTGCACGCGTCTATGTGTTTATGTGTGTGTACCTGTAGTTGGATCCTCTGGTTCTCAGTTTGCTGTAGCTGAGACCAGCCAAAAAGCTGATGATCTGGATGGTTTTACCCAATCCCATCTCATCTCCCAGGATGCCACCAGCCTGCTGACAATGGAGTTCCCACATCCACCGCACACCCGTCTGCTGGTACCTGCCGATGTGGTACATCCCCATATAAAAGTATGTCACAATTGTCCACACACATCATCATGGCCCTGATTTTACATGAATTTACCATCTAAACTGAAGACAGACAGTGTGTATTATACTCATAGACACTGGAGAAATACAGTTTGTTTGGATAATATGTTGTCTCCTTTGTTGAAAGTTAAAAACATTTGCAACAGACTGAAAAAAATATATCAGATATAGCAAAAAAAAAATTAAAATAAAGTTTAAACTTACTTGTAGAGTTTTTTCCAAAGGAATCCTGGCACTTTGAACCCTTCATCAAACTCTGCATCACTGTCATCTGAGAGCTCCTCACCTCTTTCTTTCTTTTCCTCCCTTTCTTGGAGACGCTGTCGCTTCCATCTCCTAGAAAAAAAGAAGTACTTAATGCATGGATACAAGCCATGCATGTAAAATTTCTCTAAATATGGTGGCAATTTATTTCATATACTCATTTGTCTTTGGTGCACTTGAACTAGAACTCATTACGTGGTGAGACAAATGCAACTCCATCATAACCTTTATGATTACTAGAGCGAAGAAAAATAATGCACATGCCATTTGCACTTTGGATTAAGACTATGCAGGGGTAAAGAAGGTGCAAAGTTTTTTTTGGTACTTCTCTTAAGCTTTGAAACATGTACAGCAAAAAGGGAAATGTAAAAGAGAACAGTTTTAATAGCCAGGGCAGTTAGAGGCAGAGTTGTCGCACAGTCAATGAAGATTGATACAGACAATTAGTAGTGCGAGTTCCCAAGAAAGGTGTAAGGTGTAGAGGATAAGAATCCATCTTCATTTGGGCCTGGTCCTGTCACCCTACCACAAAACTGGTCCTGTAGCTGCGCCTCAGAGACCTCACTCTCTAATTAAGTCAAGACTAAGCATTGGTTCAGTTAATTACACTTTTCGGCCCCCACCCAACTACAAATACCTCCTGCTCTAATAATATCACTGTTCGTACCAGATAGCTTCACCCGTCCATGCAGTGTTTACGCAGTTGAATTGACATTCTATCATTGTAGTATAAATAAGGACACATGCCAACACAATTTATTTGGCAGCTATAAATATGAAATCTCATTAGGGCTGCTTTTCCCTTAATTTGAGCATGAGAGTGAGTGAGCGTATAAAACCATGTGCAGGAGGATAATTAGGCCAGTGCAAGAGAGGAAGAAGAGCAGGGAGTGAATTTGCTTAGTCAAGAAACAGCTGCCAATCTCATCTGGGATTAACTCTACGACTGCACTACGGAGCCAGCAGAAACCAAATGCCTTTCTCCTTAACTAAAGGAAACAACAATAGCACAATTGCAATAGCGCCATAACAAATGTTATGCAAACTTAAAGGCTAAATATGGTCTGTGTTATTTGTTACATGCCATTTATGAGAATGAATGCTTTCTCCATAGAGGCAGACTTCTCAACTTTTTGCACCTTTGCGTTCCAACATGACACAAATTTTTTTACTATGACTTCAAATGTATGCTACATATTCAGAGTTGTTTCCATGACTTTAAATTTGTGTGAAAATACATTATAAAATGAAAAAGTGAATGGAAGGGGGTAGAGTGACCGTACCTTATACGCTGCTGGTAGTATTTCAAATCCCCATCGTCTTTGTGTTTTTTGTCTTTCCCCTTTTCATCCTCCTCTTCATCTGAACTTTCAGGGCAGTATTCTTCCTCACTTTCCTCGGTCTTCTTGACATTCCTTGCTCCTTTCCGTTCAGGCTTTCTTTTATAAGGTTTCAATTCGTACTCCTCATCATCATCATCATCCAGCCCAAAGCCCTCTTCCATGGCTTCTCGTGCCTCGAGATCAGGATCCATGCATTCATCGCAAGGCAGGTACTCTGATCCCTCACTATCTACCTCATCTCCATCTGTGAATGACCTCCTCTTTGATTTCGGGACTTGTGGTTCAGCCTTGGGTCGAGCTTTTGGGTGGGTCTTTAGAGCAGTTATCTGGAGCTTTCGCATGCGCTTTTGTATTTTTTTATCCTTGGATGCTGAGCCAGTTCTGCTGTTTTTTCCCCTGATGTCCTCACCAGGACTAATTCCAGAGTTTTTCTTCTTCTTCAGAAGTGGAAGTCGCTTCCTCTCTATTGCTATCTTGGCCTGGTCAGCCATGTACTGATCAAAAGCTGAGTTCTCAGTTAGTATCAGTTTTCGAGGTTCTTTTTTAGCCTCCTTTTGTGGGATTCGTGTTCCAAATGGAGTCATTTGTCCAGTACGAATTAGCTCTTCCCACTCTGTCTCCTGAGCTGGCATGAGCATGCTGCCCAGGGTTGATGGTCCAGCTTCTGGTAAAACATAAAATGAGGAAGGACAGGGATTACATGGTGGTCAGATACTGGTTCTTTAGCAGTACCCTGTGGAGTTTTAACCTCCTATTATGATGAAAAGCAATATTTTGATTAGAGAGGTATAACTATGTATGCTTTTATTATGGATGCCACCAATAACACAACCGCAAATTTTGCTCTGTGGCTCTATAGATCTTTTCCATCTGTATGTGTTAGTTAAGTAGAACTGTGCTGAAAGAGTGTTTGTACTTATGGTTAAACTGGACCCAAGATGAACCAGTACTGTGACAAGCTTTAAATGGCCTCAAATTTTAATCTCCTGTTTAAATAACAAACATTTTGATTTGCTTATTTGAGATAGTTATGATAAAAATATTGGTTTCTCTGTACAAAGAACTGATGTAACAATTTTGAAACACAATTAAGCCAGGAAAAAGCTTAAAAAGTACAGAGAGCTAAACATCTGGATACAGGGAGCGAGGAGATATTGACAGGGGTTTTCATGAGTGTAAAGAAGACCTCACTTCAAACCACCTTGGGCTGGACTGGAACACTTGTGCCCAGCTCACACATCTGGAGTGAGCAGATAATTTGTATTATGTTAAAGATCTGCTGAAGCATGTATGCTTGCAGTGTCCACACAGAGGGAGTTTCTGCTGCTCTGCTTCTACATGGTGCATAACCCTCAGTTTTATAATTAATTCCCCCTCACCTGTATCTCCATCATCTTCTCCAAAGAACTCTGCTTCAAACCTTAGAGTGGATTCTCCTCCCAGAATAGCCTGAAGTCGCTTCTGTTTGGCTCTGACTTTCTTGAGCTGTTTCTCCTGAAACAAAATGAAAAACAAAACCAAAAACAAAAAAAAAACATCAGTTAGTCTTTTTATTGTCATGAAATTATGTGAAAATGTGTGATTTATGATTTATAGTATGGCACCTTATTTTCCTTCTGCCTTTTGACAGATTCAATCTTTCTACTGATGTCTTTACTTGATGATGCATACGGGGAAAGCTGCTCAATAATCTTGTTGATCTGTTTCAGGGATGCTGTGACAGATCTGAAAGTCAGACAGTTATCTTGATTAAATCTTGAAGACGTGCCCTGGGAAACAGTTCATAAATTGATTCCATTTTTTTTATAATGTACATATATTTTTTTTTAATATCACCATCATACATTTTTTTCTCCACGGAACATTTAAGGTCACAGCAACAATATTGGAATGGAGATATTAGATTTTAAAGTACTGCTTAAAAATACTGCTTTACTGTTAAAAAACAACACAATACTTAGATTAAACATACAATGGCTCTGAAAATCTGTAAACATTCTTAAAGTGTCATGTTGCTTCACCTTCTGACTTAGGTAGAATGAGCTAATTGCGTCTTACAGGACGAACCTAGAAGAACTTCAATTACATCAAAAATAGAACTGTCTAAGGTCAGCCTGTTTTTGTACTTTACCTGATATCATCTAGAACAGACTCGTACTCCTTCTCTGCATCGACTTTAGCTGCTGCCTGACTGGCCTCCTGGATGGCTTCATCAACTTGTTGAAGGACCCCTTGCTCAAGGACGTCCTGGTCATAGACAGCCACACCGAGGCCCTGGAGTTCATCAGCACCAGTACTGGCAGATGATGCCTGGATGCGCTGTCTGTCGATTTGAAGCAGGGCTCCAGATCTCTTACCACCTGTGTACATGGACAATTTCAATATGCATGCTTAAAATCTCTTGGTTTTTTATTTCTTTCAAAAAACTCCTATATTAGTTTGTTTTCTTACTGCTGCTGCCTTCCCCCATGCCAGTGTTTGCTTGACATGGTGCAGCAGCTTCAGGTCCTTGCATGCGAATTGCTGAGCCTCCATCCTCCTCGCCTCCCCGGGTAAGAGCAGAGCTAGCGGGGCTTGAGATGGAGGAGGACGCCTGATCCTCTGAACCGTCTATTGGCATCGTAACACAGCTGCAGGGATAGCATCGTCCCATCAAGAAGTCATACAGAGTAAATAGTACAGATAAGCAAATATTCAGTAGATTAGGGCTGCTCAGTTACATCATTATTAAGATAAAACTATTTGGGGAAGTACAGAACTCTTATTACTATTTAACAAAATTGCTCAAAGACTAAACGTATAATTGAAATTTTGACTGTATTCAAATAAATGTGATGACCAAGTTTAACACAGCAATGTATTTAGAAAAAACAACATTCTCTTTGTCCTGGACATGACCTCTTTTAGTGTCCTTCCAAGACCGACCATTATTTTTTAAATAAATGATTAAAAATGTTAGGATTTCATTGTTTTTCAGTAATTTTATTATTCCATAATTACAGTGAACAAATTTTTATTTATTTTTTTTCCCCAAAAATGATGTTCTCGTAGAGAGAACAATATTTTTTAAGACATTTTAATATTCGAATGATTGATTTTTCCTGGAAGATTTTTGAAGAAAGCTTTTATTATGTTAAAAGACATAATAATCTCATTCCATAGACTTTGACTTCAGTATCTTTTTATTTTTTAGATTGAGACTTGCTTAAAGGAGATTTTTTTATTTTTAAAACACTAGCTCATGTGGAATAACCTCTCAAGACTTTTAGTTTGCTTATTTGGTTGTGACTTTTTTATTTTCTATCCATAAAGAGGAGGCCTAATTTAAATATCTTAAAATGATGGGGTATTCGCTAATAAACGTTGGGCGGAATATCAAAGTATGATCACCCTAACTATATCACACTTAACGTTGTGGTAGGAAATAAAAAAGTTAAAAAATTAAAATACTGGGGTTACATAACACACTTTGCTGTCAGGCTACTTAACAGTTATTGCTACCGGTAAATATAAACATTAGAAGCCGGAAATGTTTTCCAGCAGAAGTTACCACCTTCCTGTAGCCAAATGTTATGACAATCATTTAATAGTGTGATACAAAAATATTAGTAACGTTATATTTCTCGGAGACATCCATTGTTTACGTGGCTAGGCTAGCCTATCAAGCTAAAAGTCAGCACGGCAGTCTTGCGGATAGGCTGTGGGTAAGCTGTCAAATGAGGACCAATAACTCACCTATCGAGCAGTTTCAACGTTACCGACATGGTAAGTACATTAAACCGTGTGATCGAACGATAAAGACAGATTTTGGCATTTACTCACAAGCAGTGGAATTATAAACCATCACTTATGTCATCTCCCCAGCCGAGCCTCCAGGCTTCCGGTGGTGGAAGGGTGCAGTAGCCGCGGTATGGAGTAACTTGTTTAGCAGCGCCATCTGCTGGTCAAAAGCGCTATCAACTTGTTTACTAGACCAGCAGATGGCGCCATAAAATTAAACATTCAAGTGGTGCGTTGCATGCCAAGAATTCACTGATCCTGTTCATCAACTAATATTCCATCCATAAAAACAGTCGCTACTGGAAAATTACTTTGTCTAACATAGGTGTATTAGTGTACACACATCCAGTTACATTACAGTCCAACTACAAACATAATAGCGCCATCCTATTGCCAAGCATTTTTCAGTGAAGCTGATGTGCCTTGACTCTTTTTTTTAAAAATACACAGCCACTCCTGGGTAATCCAAGTGTGAACAGTGCCAAGTACTTGCTTCTCAGAGGAAGTTTGTTTTCCAGTATCTTGTAACAATAAATTGTGGGATTTAATTAAAACATCTCCCCTGCCTTGCAATCGGGAGCCTGTGCAAAGGCCAGCAGTCTTTCCAAACATTTTTATTTGTCTAAACAGAAACATCTCAGTGGGGATAGATATTGCTGTCAACCTTGGCGCTGAAAGTGTAGGAGGATGGAGACACTGGTCCATCCTATTTGGTTTGCAGGTTTCCGTCAGTGGAAACACTCGAGTCACTGAGGGGGATGTCACTAAAAATAAATGAAAGAAATGTGACAGAGAATTAAAAAAAAAGATAACAAAACTTCACTTATATTGTAATTTAAGGCCTGTGCTGAACTGGTATTTTGTAGACAGATGATGCGTAGGTAGAGAATAAGGAAAAAGCCACACACATCGGAGTCAGAATAGGTTAAATAAACTATGAAGCTGCTTATGAATCATCCATGGAGGAAAAATAACACACATTCACACAATGTTGTGACTATTTGCTTGAGCTGTGCTGAGGAATGTATACTTTATGTCTGTCTTCGGTCTCCATCTTATGTGTAAATTTGGCAAGTGAAATCACGAGGGAGGAGATAGCATTGACCCCCCTCCCCTAAAAATATCATGCATTTACTAAGTTTTACTAATTGAATATTAAATACACAAATAAAAAATACTTAAACTACAACCTTATTTCAGAGCAATTTTCAGATCAATCATGAGAAGCTCTCTTGGATCCAGGCCATTCAATAAACCTTAGTTTCAATCTGAAATCTTAAACCCTGTCAAAGGGTTTTCGATCAGAATTCAGTCTTTATCTGAAAACTTTGAGGTGCCTACCATAACAAGTCTCCCAGAATCCTACGGCAGAAAAGCAGTCCCACAGCAGTAAAGATACCGTACATGATATCGGATATTGTCCTGCTTTAAGTTCATCCCCTTTACAAATGAACATCATCCAATGATTTCAGGCTATTTGGAGCTTGAGTTACCTTAAAGAATGGCAGCTCTTAATCCCAGTAATGTCAGTTTTGGATACATCTGAGAACTAGGTTTTACGAACTTTTTCTTCCTTATTAATTTCTTCATTTCAAAAGAATAAGACTTCTGCACACTTTGCTTCATATCTTGAAACAAACTATGTGACAGAATAGTCTTTCAAGTATTGTAAGTAATGCTCAATGTGAGGTTCTTGTAAGAATTATGTATTTGCTTACAGCTACTAATAAACACAATCTGACATTAGATCACAGGGCATTTTTAATCAGTTGTAAAATACTTTTGAGGCCCAGTTATGAGCTCAGTTTTGAATTGTTGTTACTTTTATTATTTATTTTGTATCACCAGAAAGGGGAATTGTCTCTGTGCCAAGAAAGAAAAAAACCCCATCATGTTTTCAGATGTCAAGGAAGATAAGCTGAGGTCACAGCAAGCTAACTTGATTTATTGGATTACACTACTGTATGGGATAAGTGTTTGGGATAAATCCTGGATCAGCCTCCTGTATGAAGGTCTGGCTGTGGTGATAGATACAGTGCAGAAGACTGGAGTCCCAGAGACTGTGGACTTTGTTGTTAACACTAATGCTCCATGCTATATTGCATTCTGACAGAAGAGTTAACAAATGTAACATGATTTAAAGAATGATCCTATTAGGCTTACGTTTGCAAATCATATTGGGTTTACTTTTAAAAGAGGAACACTTCCTCAATGTGCTGCGTGTTTATATGCGTAAAAGTGATGTGATTGCAAGATTTTAGTCCTACACAGTCAGGAGTCAAATGTCCTATACTTCATCATCTCTGTAGTGATGGGAAATGAAGTTTTACTTCACCCACTATCTCCTGCACATTCATCTTTTTTCTATTCTGGGCCACATGGCCTTCATCATCGTCCTGGAACCGAAGAAATATTTTGGGATGACATTTTTTGAGGCTTCTACTTGAGGGTCTTTGTGTAGGCTTTTACTTAGATGCAGTTTTATATAATGGAGTTAGATCTAGCATAAAACAACTTGTGTTGTTGTTTCACTGGATTATGATTAATGGTCCTTACAGAGACTAAACTCCATTACTTTATCCTTGTTCAGTGGTTCAATGTTGTTAAACATCATCTGTGCCCCCAGCCTTGCCATTGCATTCCAAAAATTCTCATGGTAATTTTCTTAAGTCAAATACTTCGGAGATTTGTGGTTTTCATCACAATAAAAAAGTTAAATGTTGCACTTCATGTGGTTATTCCCCCTCCTCAAAATTTAGCTGTGTAATTTGATCAGCTCCAGAGTGTCCCTACTGTATTTGATGCTTCTGTGGTTTTATACCCCACAAAAATTCCACCACTTATAGGCATCTTCCTCTACATTTTGTTCTCATAAACTGAATGTTGGCAGTTGGTAAATATAAAACTAGATAGAAAATTATCCTTGAAAACTGATTTGTTAATATTTCAATAAATCATTTTGAAATTGATCCTTTGCAATCCACATACACACATCCACACACATACACACACACACACACACACACACACACACACACACACATACACACACACACACACACACACAAACACACAAACAAACAAACACACAAACACACAAACACACAAACACACAAACACACAAACACACACACTCACACAAGACATAACCAGAACCAAATAAATCCTTCAGGTCGTCTAG
>CAAKHD010013665.1:30541-66162 GCA_901007705.1 Fistularia tabacaria | reverse complement strand
CCCTCATACACACACGCACACACACACACACACACACACACACACACACACACACACACACACATACACAAAAACACACATACAAAAACACACATACATACAGACACAAACACACACTGTCACACACAAACACTCACAGAAAGACAGGCACGAATGCAGACACTCCCCTCTCTCTCTCTCTCTCACACACACACACACACACACACATACACACACACACACACACACACACACACAAACACACAAACAAACAAACACACAAACACACAAACACACAAACACACAAACACACACACTCACACAAGACATAACCAGAACCAAATAAATCCTTCAGGTCGTCTAGTATTTTACAGTAAATTGGTTTTACTTTTTGGTTGAGTTAATGGCCAACATCTAACTGGAAATAGACAAGGAAGAAGAACTTCCTCAGCCACAGATGGGTGAATAAATCAACATGAGTAAGCTTCATCATGTCTACATTAATGTACTGTATATGCAAGCCATATTGTTCCTTGCTCTTCTGTGACCATATTGGTATTGTTAATGTCTCCCATGTGTTCTACTTGTTAGAAGAAGTCTGGAAATGCGTCTGATAGTGATTAACCGGGTGTGCATGGTCCTTGTCTGTGTGCATCAGTAACAATGAAAGCAACTGCTTATGATTTTACTCAGCAGCAGGTGTATATTTGCTTCCATAGTTCAGTGATTATTATGAGTCGTTCTGCTTTAGAAAATCAGTTTAAATCCTTCTCACCTTCTTCTCACTTCAATCCAAACTGTTTCCTCCTCATGCACACATTCATATCATTTTACCACTTACATAACATAACATGACAAAAAACAACAGCGGTTTGGGATTCAATGTGAAGCCTGTGAAGTAGAGTGAACACGAGCCACAATATGAACTGAAGTCTATTTGTCCACAAACATTTTTATGAATGTGTTCTTCAGTATGTGAGAGCATCTTATGTATGCATTTCATTCCAGTAACAAATGTAAAGTTTTCTTAGATGCAAATAATATGATCTCAACTGTTTGGCAGTGACTATATTATGTAAGTAGACGGTGGTGGTTCAGGCATAATTCTGCAATTTCAGTTTCTTTCAACCAGCTCTGGAGTGATAAGTCAGTTTCTGTATAATCTGACACTGTCAAGAATATGTAATGAGCAAAACTTGAGTGCATGCTCATACAACTCCCTGCCATAACTTATATTTTTCAAAACTTTAATGTTGTGTTGTCAGTGCAGTATGTGTTATCTTAGCAACAATTTATAAAGCAGCCTTAAATGGCAACTAAAACTGATGATTTTGCAAGTGTGATACACTGTTAGTATACAGTAAGTGCCACAAATGCAAACAGAAGAAATCAGTCTATGAATTCGACTGCAGTTTTTCCCAAATTTTTCAGGGGAGGTGTCAGTGTTGGAATGTGTGTTAAATACTTTGAGCAGAATGAAAGGGTGCGGTGTTATCTAACGTCTGAGTAACATTTGTTCATGTTTTTCCCTTTTTTGAATGCACATGGGAGACAGAATTCTACTGAAGATTAACTCACTGACTTGCCCTGTTGGATGAACACAATTTAGTCATATGCAGTAATTTGCTGACCACTGTTTACAGTAAAAAATTGAACAAAATAACAACAATCAAAGACTGAAGAGGTCCTACTCCATAGCTCTTTCTTAAAAAATAACAATTATGACCAGAGCACTATGTGTGTACATTGTATACATGCATTGAATAGAATAGAATAGAATAGAATAGAATAGAATAGAATAGAATAGAATAGAATAGAATAGAATAGAATAGAATGTGCTTTTAATTTTCTCAGAATGGAGAAATCTCAAATGCATATGTCTATGTGAATATTTTGTACTTTTCATCCTTAGATCAATTATTTCTTCCATTTTTTGCAGGCAGGAAGACCATGATTCATTTAACCGGTGTATTAAGGGCATTGCGTCTTACTCACCATCACATTATACCTTTGAGTTCATGATATGAATAGGACCACTTCAGTATAAATGAAAGAGTTACCATAGATCCATGTCTTTACAGTGAGAAATAGTTGCCTGTTGCGGTCAGTAAATAGTCTGCATGCATGGGGTGAACTTTGGTGTAAAGAGATACCTTTCATTTTATTAATGAACTCAAAAACTCAAGGCAAATTCGTACTGACAAATTCTTATCAACCTTGGCCAGACTGATACCAATCTTTTTCATCGTCCAAGATAAAATGTTTCCAAATGTGAACTGCGATTGTGTTCAGTTTTCTCTGACTCTCTGGCTGGGTTTTTTTCTATTCTCTTTGGAAATTCAGCAGTCAGACTTCACATTTTTTGTGCTGCTATCCTGTGGAGAGAGATAGGTTTGATGCTAATTTACACACATGGAATATATCTAGAAGGAACACTTGAGCGTCTCTATTGTTTAGTGTGTTTGTTCTCCCAGTCTAACCAGAAGCATGTGCACCCTTATTGAAAATGTATGCTGAACACACAAAACTTCAGCTGGTTGACCTCTGCACACTGGGTACCTCGCCAACCGGCTCTTTATTTTTATGGGCACAATAAATGATTGGCAGTAAACTCCTGTAATAGAACTCAACAACAGGAACATCAGTGACTATTTGCTGAATAAAGCATTAAAATATTGAAGAAAGACCTTGGTTCTCATGGGCATGGAGTAAGATAAGATTGTTATTACAGTTATTGTGTTTTGAAATCACTCATTTTTTCCCATGATGCAAAGGGTGAATTATGAAGATTTTTACTTGTGCTATTATCATGACACCAAAAGGATCAGTTAGAAGGATATAACAGGATGACAAAGGTTAGGTCAAGCCTTAAGTTCAAAACTCTCTTTCTGCCACTGTTGCAAGATATTTCTGATGTTCTGAGAACAGGAAGCAGCTTAACACTTCTCCCCAGCACAACACTGTGTGCAGCACTTAAATCCCTGGAGTGCTATAATAGTGGTGTCAAGTACCGTGAGTAAAAAAGGAGTTTCCCGATAACAAATACAGAAGATATATTTTTGGCTGTTTTTTAAGACTTGCTTTTTCATTGTTCATTTATTTTCAGAATATCTGTCTTGGATAAATATTGCCAACCCACTGTGTGTGAAAAATGAACTATTGAAACATGTATTTTGGTTATTGGCCTAATAATGAAAACATTTTTTTTCACTCCTGGAAGAGACCAAAGTCCCATTTTTTTATTCTTTGCTTGACTTTTCCTGTTATCTTTTTCATTTCCAAAGAAGGCATAGTATTTAAAAATTACATTGTAAGTTACATTGTAACTCTTGGGTTTGCAAGGTGTGAAGTGGTCCAAGTAAGCTTGAAGAAACTGCTTCAAGCTGCTCTGTATGCTCCATTTTTACTGACCATATTTTTACTTTAAGTCCAAATCTACACTGGTTAGAATTTCTGTAAGCATAATGCTACTTTGCATTTTGACAGCTTAAGTCAGTTTAGAGGTAGCTGTATAGCGTTGGGTTGGCCACTCAACTTGTTGCTTTGTCTTTTTTTTTTTAAACAAAATTAGAATTTTTTGTTTTTGTTCACTGCATAAACATGTCAGTGGTTATTTTTCTCTGTGATTATCACAAGTACTTTGAAGTAACTTTACTTTGTTTTCCATGTGGATGACCATAAATCTTACACTCTCGATGTTTAGAGAACCTTCTGATTATCATGGGTTGGATAATGAGTCTTTTAATCCCTGTAACAATAATGTATACTTTATTAATCCCTGTGGGGAAATCCGTTCTCTGCATTTAACCCATAAGTTGGCAGCAATGTTCGGTTCCAGAGACTCTACCTCCTGCACCACGCTGCCCTTAATTGCCTCAAGAGTATCATCCAAAATTGCATGTTTCAAAAATCAAGATGAAGATGTGTGTTAAGAAATTAAATTTCGATCAGTTACTCAAAACCTCTTAGAGGAAAAAAATATATATGCATGCTCACGAATGCAAGCACACACAACTCTAGATTTTGAGACCAGATCATAGACATAAAACCCCATTTACTGTAACTTGAAACGTCATGAACCGCCAGCACTGCCCGTACAAATACTTTCATCTTTTATACACGAAAATGTGTCTTGAACATGTGTTTGGGGCACAAAGATTAGCTATCTGTTTTTGAATCACAAAGTTGGTCCAATTATGGTAAAATACAAAGAGGATTTTTATTAAATTATTCTAATGTAGAAAAGAAAAATTAAGCACATCTATTAGCTGTCTGCTCCTTCCAATAACAGTTTCAAGTTGTAAAATCATCTGCAGACATAGGTTCCAGTTTCTGCCTGTGTGGCTTTCCAAAAAGTAATTTGTAAGTATGCCCTATTGAAAGAAACGTAAATTCAGCTTTTTTGAACCGTGACCTCTGGGGAGCCCTTTCCATCCCTCCCTTAGTCTGTATGACATTTAGCTGATTTATAACACAATTATGCAGAGCAACACAGGGGGGGAAACAGGTTGCCCTTACAGACTCTGTGCCTGTCAGGTTTTGAGTGGTTGTTTTACTCTGCATGATCATAGAGTACTGAGCACTGACAACAAGCCTCACTGCCAAAACGCTGCTACCATGCCCTCATTTGTCCTGGTACCCATAAATTAGCTAGAAGATTTGTTCACATTGGACCCTGCTGCTATTGCCCTCCTGACATGCTTACCCTTTATCACCATTGACTTGGCCCTTGTCTCAAAATACAATGATTGGAATCACAAACAGAACCACAGGAAACTGAAGTGGCAGCATTTTGCTGTCAACAGAAAGGACTATCCCCATTTATGCATTATGCATTTATAGGGTATTACAAAATGTTGCTTATTTATTTGCAATAATTCAAATGAAGGTATTCTTCATTAATCTCTAACTAAATAGGAAATTACATATGTTAAAATACTCTAAGAGAGACCAGATGAGAAAATTAAAAAAAAAAGTACTGGAAAAGAAAACGAATAATTTAGATTATTTGAACTGTTTGAACTGTTTTGGTGGACCAAATTAAACATGCTGATGTCTTCTGAGACTCAGTTTTGATTACAGAAGAATAAACATTTCCAGCTGCACAAGCTATTGTGTGGGAGGAAAAAACAATGCTGTATAGCAATCCAGTGCTTTAAAAGAATATATGAGGTGCTACAACAAGTCCCTTTTGCATAACATCAAATCATATCCCAGTGGTGACTTACTTGAGCTGATAATGAGTGTTCTGTCATCTTCCAATACATTACCATCTCTACTGGCTTCTAGCCTCTGACGAGAAACTTGGCAAATCTGCTTCACATATGGCTTTCATTAAATGGTAAATGTGTCCCTTCATTTCATTTAAAGGACAGTGTGTTAGGTGGCTAAGCACCAAGTAAAATGGGCCAAAGTTAATTGGAGCATTTGACTATTTTTTTGACCCTTGTTTGTACAGTTCGAAATCATTTCCAAACTTCTCATCCAAAGTGCACAGGACTCATGCACAGCAGGTTTATGTCTCCACATAACAAATAGAACCATGGAGATGATCTCTGTGAATTTTAAAGGGGCTAGCTCTCAAATAGATAAAGAACCAGGCCAGGGAGCCAAGTTTATTGGCTGCCGTGCAACACTGACTGATAACAGCTCTGTGTGGAATCAGCCAAGGAGTAACATTAAGTGCATTCTGAATATAACAAGTCACTGGGGACCCATCTGCTCAAGAGGAGAGAAAGGGGACAAAATTTAATGAAACCATACAATTCCCAAATGCTTATCTCTAGTTCCACCAAGGAGCTGATTTAGTTCAGTGCCCCCCCTTTCAGTACACTGTAGGTTATTAGCCCCTTTAAGTTTGGATGAAGACATGCTCAATGTGCATTTCTTTTGTGGACATTGACAAAAGTATCTGTACTTGTTGCCCTCTATTTAATAAGTTTTACATGTCTTGGTGCTTTCCTCTGTACCGCCACTTCACACTTCATTGTGAACAAGGTATCCACCCATGGAAAATTAAATTCCCAGCCAAATACATCCATTTCCTCTTGTAGCCCATGGCTTTTCTTCCTTCCTAATGTTCCTTGCTCAAGCCTAAATGCTGACAAAAACGGCAGATGCTTAAACGCTTCTGAATTAAGTTGTATTTAGTTTCGTGAATGAAAACAAGACTGAAAGAGCCTAAACCTCTGTTTCGTTGTTAGTTGATATATGAATTGCAGGTCTCAGGTCTTTTTAATTCTTGTTTTCAAAACACATTATTTGCTGAAGCAACAACTTTAGTTGAGCTCTTATTAAATTGATGTTTTGGTTGGTGTCTTTGACCTTTGCATTTTTTTTTATCACTGAACTTTCCGCGATCAAGACCCCAACATTTGCCTGTAGTCTATATTTAGCTTCAGGTCAAGACTTTTCCATTGTCACTTTCCAGCACATGGCATTGTATTTCCTGTAAAAGAGCATTTTTTTCTGTGGTTGTGCAGAACATGATGTTTCTTTTAATCCAGAGGGGACCTTGAGAGGTCTTGTTATCTTGCCACATATTCGTGGTAACATGCGGTCTGGATGTCCATGAGAACCAATGTAAAGACAAATGGGAAAAAGGGACAATGGGACTTGGGACTGCAACAATTCTGAAAATGTAAACAAAGTATTTTATTTTGGAAGATACTGCCCACAATTTCATGAAAAAGCAATTTTTGAAATGATTATAATAAAGATGACATTTTTAATCATACAACTCCCAAAGGCAGTTTTTACTAATGGCTATCTTTAGTCGGGAAAGGGTTGTGTCTTTCTTAACAATGCATTTCTGAATTGTTCACACAACATGACGCAAAACATCAATTACATTAGTAGCAGAAAAGCAAAATCTACTATTACTATCACTATAATTCCATATGCTGTGTGATGGATTTACAGTAAATTCATATTAAAACAGAGTCTTTGTGGTCATTGTGCAACAATTTAGCCAACATTGAGAGGGACGAAATAGAGACAAAATGTTAGTGAGCATTCTTACCCAGAAATGTCAGCAAATTTCATTACTATCCACCCATAATTTTTCTTAGATATTTTATTCTCCATTTTGCTTCACCTGTGGTGTATTGTGTCCCAGTACTGGACCCTTTTGGACAGAGATCTCTTATGTTCTTCCTGAAATCTGCTGGTTCCATTCCCCAAGCTTGTGGGTTACTGCTCTGTGATTTGATCACAACTGGGGCCATTTTCTGCCCCAGTTGTGGGGGCCCAGGTATTTACCTGGAGGCCCAGGTATTTCTCTAGCTCCTCATGCTCTTCCTTCCTGATGTTGCTGTCACTTGGAATCACTGCATCCAACACGATGGCTGTCCTCTGCTTCTTGTCCTCTGTGGGCTGGTTTGCATTACCTGTTTGTCTGAAAGCGGAAAGAAAGTCCTGAAAGATCTTGTCTTGGTTGTTCTGGCTCAGCTTTGGAGGTGTCTTCCATCTTTATTCTGGGACTTCCAGCCCATCCTTGGTACAGATATCCCTGCTAGCCACATGGCGATGATGCTCCATGAATGTCATTTCTGCCAGCATCTAACATCCGGTTGTTATGTGCTGGATTGTCTCAGGGGCATTGTTGCATCGACGCACCTGGGGTCAGGTAGACCCTGGCCTGATCGATCTTTTATTCAAGGCTTGCTCTTGTGAAGCAATGATGCGTCTGTGCTGTCTTTCAGACCAGCCTTTTCTAGCCACATGTATGTCTTTGTGATGTCAGCTACCCCTTCAAGATGCCAATGATAATGACTTTATTTCTTTTGGTTTCACTATATATATATATATATATATATATATATATATATATATATATATATATATATATATATATACCCTACGGTGCAGGGTGGGTGGGTGGCAGCAGTGGCGGTGGGCGGGTGACAACAGTGCCCCTGGTAGTCCAACTTCTAATTGATCAAAATGAAAAAATTATATTAATATAAGCTCCGCCCCCTTCCCGACTATACTTTATAGCGATGGCGAAAAAAAACAAACATGAAAGGGGCGTGTCTCTGTTAGCCGCTAGCCTCCTGCGCTAGCCACCCCTGGTAACCCCGGGGTAACCCCTTGGATATTTATATATACATATATATATATATATATATATATATATATATACACACACATATATATATATATATATATATATATATATATATATATATATGCATACATACATATATATATACATATATACATACATACATACATACATACATACATACATACATACATACATATATATATGAAAAAAATAAAGTCATTATGATTGGCATCTTGATGGGGTAGCTATATATATGCTATTATCTCAAATTTGTGGCTAAAAAGTGCATTCTATCTCTTTGGTAAGTTAATCAGTCTTCCAGATCCATTACACTAATCCATCCCTGTACAGCCTGTAGCAGCACTAGCATGTGTCACCAGACTAATATCCTGAAAGTAAGAGAGAGTGGTAGACCTAGATGTCCTCCAAAGAACAGCAGTCAAATTATTAATCAATTAGACAGGCCCACAGCTACCAATGGCTAAACCTAAACATGACTGTGTGACTTGGTCAAAAATTTTATTTATATGTCTTTAACTCCTTTGATAAATGAAAAAAAGACCTTTATTGTATTTCTAAATACAGCACAGCATCAGTGAAATTCAACCACTGCATTTAACTCATCATGGGTGAACAGAAGGTAGCTACTGAGCAGCACCAAGGGAGCAGTTAGAGGTTCAGTGTCTTGCTCAACAACACTTCAACAGGCTCGAAGGAGCACGGGAATCAAACCAGCAATGTGCAGTTCCAAGGATGTCTGCTCTCACCCGCAATGTGCAGTTCCAAGGATGTCTGCTCTAACCCCCGATGCCACACCAACCCACCCCTAAAAATCGTCTCTTCCTCAGTTTCACAGCCCCTTGGATGTTTCCCAACTGTGATCTTTGCCTCAGAGAAGCTTTGAAAAGTACAGTTCAGAGTCACGCCAGGTTATGTTAAACAGTGTGGAATGTAAATTTAGAGCACAAAGGGGATTATTGAAAATAGCAGCAGTCTCCTCATCACAAGTTGTTGTTCTAGCAAATGTGTTGTTGAAACCATCATTATGAAGAGAACACAGCTGAACAGCTGCAACTTATTGCTTTTATAGTTTTTCAACAGTGTCAGTTTCAAGAAAACATATTGTTGCAAATGGGCAACTAACAAAAAATATGTTTATACAATGACCCTGGTCTGTGGAAAGTAATTTTTTTAGTAGCAAGTCGTAGCATTTACAAGATGCCCTGCATCTGCATAACTGTATGAGGTCTCACCTGCTAATAGGCGGTAATGCATGGCTTGCATGACATATGACAACTTGACAATGAGTTGCAATATTACTGACTTATTTAACATCATTCACATCTGTTGTTTTGATGCCAAATATTTTTGTAAAACGAACAAATTCTTCCACATAAATGAAACAAAGATGCTTTCCCTGAGCTGTTTCTTGTTATGTTTTTCCAATGTATCACTTTCATTTAGGTTTTCAGTTATTGTGAAATACTCAGCACTTTAGCGAGCTACCCACAGCATGTGATTTTGTTCATGTCAATCATCAATCTTAGGTTGGTGTTGACCAATTGTGAAGCTTGGTTGTAGTCCAACTTCTACAAACATTTGGTCTTGCCTCACAGCAACCTAAATATTGAACTTTGTTTCATTACAGCATGTGAAATGCTGTAAAAACCCTGTTTTGTTTTGTTTTTGTTTTCAAAGTAAAACAAAGTTTTTTGTGTTTGTCCTTATCCAGCATACTCACTCCCCCGCTTGACAGATCTTAGATACCTCCTCCAGCCTCAGTGTTCGTTCCATGAAAACATATGAGCAACAATGAAAGTGGTTCTTATATATATTTTTCAATACTTGTGTTAAAGCCTTACCAAGCAGACAACGTCATGCTTAGTAAAAGCTACTAATTTACTACATGTCCAATAAATCATGGAAACTTTCCAAATAGAGATGTGAGCTTGACCTGATTTGTGGATCAACATTTGTTTCTGGAAAACCATTGTACAATTCTTCGGTACGTTTCAGCATGACTAACTTAGACCGAACCTAAATCTCATGACCAAACATGTTTGATTATTGTTTTGTTTTGTCAAATGGCTATCTACATGTCATTTTAGTCATTTTACTTTCATGTACATAGACTGTGTTTTCACAGCATTTTATGCATGCAATTTGATATTTCAGACCAAAGAAACTGGAGACCTTTGAAAATGCTGCTCATATTGGTTTAGTTGAAACATTTTTAAATTGCATTTCAGTTCAGACAGGCAGAAAGATATTTTAGAAAATGCGATGCACACCTAAACTATTGTGCTGATTACCTTGTGTCAGTCCTGACATGCCTTTCCCTGATTCATCATGCCAATATCATGTGATGCAAGAAGACAGTATTACATTAAAACATGTTTTAGACTCAAAGGGGACACCCTACTGTATAAGCTGCAAAATATATTAAAAAAGCCAATATTTCTTTTTACTAGCTGCAGAAAGGGATAGCAGATGACAGCTTTTCACAGTTTCCCTCAGGTTTCTTCTGCATTGTAACTAAGTTTTAAAAAGGCATATAGCATCTAGAGGATCAGAGTTATCGCTGTTGAAAAGTCATCTTCACACTTGCTGAGGGGCAACAACCTCCTCTTGCTTGTCCCTCCTCCAGGTATTCAGATTCCCTGCGGTGATTTTGTTGACTCAGCTGGGATCCATCAAGTACTGCTGTTAAAAAAGGATCTCACAGTTATCCTGTTGTTATCCACCAACAGCCTCTAAGCCTTGTTAAACTGCTATTTATTATCCTTAACACTAACTGAAGACCACACTCGGTCTTCCTGTCCAGTGCCTCTCCCAGATACCGAGTGCGACTACTCCTCGGCATCTTCTTTTCTGTCAGTGCAGTTGTACCTGAAATTTCTAACTTTATGTTGAAATGCATTGACATCTGTATTTTCAGACACTCTCTGTGAGGTTAGAGGTCAGTGAGGTCTCAAATTCCTGCATTGACATATTTTCCCAAAGGGTTTTTGGGGGTTCTTTCAAGACAACATCTAAACATCTTGCCTAATGCAAAAAGTTTGTGTTTCTGTGTTTCTGTGCATGTTCGACATTGCCCCCTCAGGTATATTGTGGCTAAGGTTGAATAGAGAGAGTATCATGTAACAGCCCTTGATATATTACCATTGTTTTCTTCTTGTAATCATTGAATGAGAACTGAGTTTGCAGTTTCAGACATACGTGTGCTATTGGGAAAACAATTAGAAACAGTGAGTAAGCTCAGATATGACTGTGTCTCAGACAACAACTACATTGTAAAAACAGTCAGTAAATATCACAATAAGATTTATTTTCTAAGTGAATTTAAACCAGGTCCCAAAAAATAAAACATTACTGAAAATCACTCATTATTACATGAAATATAAGATAAATTAAGTATATTTCCCACAAAAGATGTTTAAACACATTATTGTTAGTTTTAACGGGATATACTCAAGGTTCTATTTAAATTGGGGAAAATAATAACTAAAACTCCTCTTGGTAAAAACTATCATATTTGCTTGTTTTGTCATCATAAGTATTTCTACCAACATCTTGCGACTAATGTCAAAATCTTTTTATACCTCGTTCATGTTTCATCTGCATTGTTTTTTTTAAAGGATTGATTAACTAAATTATATTTATATATCTATATGTGTTGTATGTATGTGCAATCACACTGATAGTATTAACAATTTTAAATCAAACTAGAATTTATAGTCAACTCAAGCACATTAAGCACAAAGGACTGTGGTTTTAATATTGAATGATCAAATATTACCCACGTTGAGTAGATACAATGTATGGGTTTGGGTGTGTGGCCTCCATCTCTTCGATTCCACATTTATGACTGGGTGCGGCAGGAGGCATAAAATGAGTCTGGGTGACAGCAGCTCATTACTGTTGAAGCTTTCTCCACCCTCCTTTTCTCCCAAATGGCCTCACATATGAGCTCTTCAGCTGGTGTTTAAAAGTTAAGGTAAATTTAGTTGGACATTTCTGACCTGTCAATCATCTTTTGCTTATTTTGAAAGGTAAACAGTTGCTGTTTGTTTTCTTTGTTTTCTACAAGACCGTTTTAAAATAATTTAATTTATGTTGCTTATTTGCCCTTGCCCACTCTTAAGCACAGAAGGCCTGATATATTATCACATGAGTTTTGTAAAATTAACCCAATTATTGTTATTTGAGCCATGTATGTTTCTGTGACTGTTACAGAATGGGGTTGCATGTGTGTCATGTTCTGGTTAGCCCTATATGAGGCATAACAAGTGTAAAATTACTTTGAGGGAAAATTACTTGCAGGGAATTGACATGCCATATGTCAACAGGTGTTTATTTTATTTTTTTTCCAAAGTAATGGGGCAAGTAGCATAAATAACATTCATCCCCTTCCAATCAAATAAGCTTCACTTCCAATCGCCATAGCAGATCTGCTAGATTAACAAGGTGATTGAATGAAGAAACAATCAAATCTCCATAGCACCTTCAAACTGTTTTTTTACTCTGTAAACCATTACTCTATAAATTCATTACTCTATAAACCAAGCTGCATTAGTAAGCCAAAAATGTTCACTAACAATATCATGAACTGCAATGCAGCTAGTATATTGATCATTTTAAAAGCAACGATCAATGATACACTACTGAGTTGATTGAAGAGAAAAAGGTTGGTCTGCAATGGCTGTCACGCCAGATGTGGTGCCAGCACACAGTGCATCTTCTATGAGACTTAGTGTTTCTACAAATTCTTTCAGCAGATCCTCCGGTTACAGTTGGTTTGGATAATTGTCAGATCACCTTCATGCCACAAGCAAACCATATTCAAAGTTTGTATGTAACCAAGACCGACTTTCCAACCCAAACAAGCTGCACCTCTGAGAAAAAAAGAATTAAACTTTAACAGACTGAATAAGGCAGTTGTGTGTGTACCCTCACCTAGCACCCCTCTTCCTTATGCTCTTTCTTCATACCCTGAAGGGCATATAAACCCACCAAGCTCACACAGAATCCTGATATGTTAAATGTTATTTTCCCTTCAATAAATGCAAAAAATTGTGCACAGGATGGACTGTAAAACAGCTAGCAGGTGTTTGGAATTTGGCTCCATCTCTCCCATCATCCATCCCACTATTGTTGTAATGGATTCAACATTTTGATGCCTTTTAAATATACAAGTACTCTAATAGTTTGTAAAATGGGAATATTTTCTACTCTATTATAGCAACTGACATATTTTCACTGTGCCTGCCTCAAGAAAATTGCCCTTGGTGCTAAATAAAGTTTTATGAATGGAAGTGAGTAAAGGATTTCTCAGATGTTTGCTTGCTTTGCCCAGCAGAAACATTTTCAGTTAATGCTTTTGATTATTTGTTGGTGTCTGAGGAACACCATTGTTCTTGTTGTGTTCTGGACAGAGATAATCAGCAAATACCTAGTGCTCCAGGAAGATAAAGCGATAAAAACAAAGTTATATTGGCTAGTCATTCATCTGTTTGCAGTTGCCCCTTTCTGCAGGCAGCTGGCAAGTGCCGCTGTACGCGACACTAACAAAAACAAAACTACAATGTAGTAGTATGGAAGCTAAATAATACTCTGAGAGCAATCAAAATGTAGTTAGTGTTGGAAATAATGTTCATCAATGTGTCAGTTCATCTGAGATCTGGTTAGGTTTGGGGCACAAATATACTCAGTTATGGTCAGGGAAGCATCATGGCTTGGACACTGTGGTATAAACAAATGTTAAACTTTCCTCTCCCACTGCAACCTGATCCCTCTTTGTTCTGGTTTTTATGGCCAGATCTGGTTTTCCACAGCAGAATTCATTGCTTATGACGTGGAATAGGGCTATTTCACAGCTACAAATTCAAGTGAACTTTCTATTGGCGTTTGGTCTGTAGTTCAGCTATGTAATTATAAACAGTATGTGATCACCCCACCATGATGTAATTTTAAGAGTTCATGGGCCGTTCAGAAGTGTGATGCCTCTCAAACCATCCATTGATATGGTACATTTCTATCATTGGAACTTTCATGTTTTGTCTTAGGGTCTCGAATCAGACTCACAATCCATGATTCTGGGCCGATTTAGGCCCTTTTTCACCCTCATGACATCTGGAAGAGAAAATGGATCTCATAATTTTTTTGGCAAGTATGCTCAGCTTACAGATCCAAATTTAAAATCTCCAGAGCAGCTTGAGGAATCATCTGGGCCGCCCTGATAATTTCGATGATCCTTCATTGTTGATAGAGACAAAATGTGGATTTCTCTGTTGCTATGCTCTGATCATGACAAAATTAGCCAGTGAGTGGAGTTGGAGTGAAAGCTGACAGAGGAGAACCAAAAGAATCCCATGGTAGGTAAACATTTGCAGACTAACATTATCTGCATTCCCCTGAGAGTAAAATTTCAGTGTTACAGTGTTGCTTTTTGCTGAGGAATGGACAGAAAAATGTTTTGTCTCGCAACCTTCTTTTCATCTTGACCTGTTTGGTCTCTTTTTTTGTTTTAAACTATTAGCAGACAGTGTCCTACTGCTTTTTTGTTTAAATTTGCTTTTCCCCCAGGATCACATGCAATGTTCCCCATGTCATTATTCTTGAATATTTCCAAATCTTGCCACCTGGTCTGAAAAAACTCAGTCCTGCTGTGGGAGCACGGTTTGAGAACCAAGGTTGCTGTACTTTTTTTTCAGTATTAAATGCTCCCCGTTGTGGTCTTGAAAAAGGAGTTTTACGTCATCAGTTTTTTTAAATCTCTGCTTCCCCTGAAGACATTGATACATAAAGCCAGGGTTTTAGTGTTTTGGTACAGTTTTTGTTGGAAAAATAGTGGATACTTGGATGAAACAAGGGGGGGGGGGTGAAAGAAAAAAAGGAAAAGAAGATTTTCTAAATTTACTTGCCCTGTGGGCCGCTCACTTAAATCTCACTCACAGATAACAGTCTCTGTCAATGACAAAGATAAATAAACATCCACACTAGTGCGCCTGTGGCTACATAAGAAAACGATCCTCTTTCCCTCCTGGAGCTAAAACTAACAACCTTTATATCTGTTTTAATGCATACCATGCTTCCGTCCAGAGCTCATCCCCCCAGAGAAATGTTGAATCCCTCTCGTGGGTTTTTCATGGCCATGCATTTAAAAAGAACAGAAATCATCAAGGAGTTGCAAAACGCAACAGTTTATTTGCAATGTGGAAGTAATATGTAAGCAGGTGCTTTCATATCTAGCTGCTCATGTAATTTTCTGAGCAGCAGCACAATTAAAAAATGAAGAAAAGGAAATTGGTATTGGTTTTGGTTCACAAACCCAATATATTATCCCTCCCAAAAAAACCCAAACCAATTTCTGAAAAAAAAAAAAAATCTCAGGATAATTGTTGTTTCTAAGGTGAAAAATGAGGGAAGCATGTGGAGCAGCTTAGTCAAACCTGCAGTTGATGATAGAGAAATTGAATGTTGGCGGATACACAAAACGGGCAATACACCGATTTTGGTTATCAGTCAGTGGTCTAAATTCGTCAAGAAAAATTGAATTCAACGATACATTTGGATCAAAATCTACCAGTTTTATTTATGTTTTTTTCTGATATGATAACCAATAAATAGAATAATTAGTCTCCTTCAGTGAAAGAAGGTATGACAGGCCACATGATAAAAGGTCAGAAATGAATCAGTGTTTGTCAGTATCACTGACTCTCAATCTTATGACATCACTACAAATTATTCGTCAAGAGAATAATAATATACATCAGTTGAATACAGTGGGGAGCACTCTAAGAGCATTGTTTATCTATTCTGTAAGGAAATAGAAGGATTCAAAACATTATTATCTTAGAAAAAAAAAACCCTATTCATACATCAACAGGTTCCAATTCTTTTCTCCTCTACTTTGTCCTGCATCATTTTTTTTTCTTAAATGCAAACTGCGATTTGTTTTATTCCAGGCAAATCAATTGCTTTCTCTTCTCAAGTACAGAGAACTGTCTGGTGCATCATTTTGAAGAATCACTGCAAAATTAAACAGAGTGATTTTCGCAAGTCTCAGGCTCTGCGGTCTTCTCCTCACAGAGGAGTAATGCTCTGTGTGGGTGGACAACTGCTGTGTCTATCCATCGGAAAATAAAACTGGGGGAAGGTCTTAAAAGTCTGCCAGTTTTTCTGTAGTATGTTGTTCTCAATTTCTAAACATATTTTGACAGATCACAACTTTCACATTCTTAATTATTAATGACACATGAGATTTTCCTTATAATACAAGCATTTATTGTCTTAAGAAGTCACACAGATGCTACATTTTTGTCTATTGAAAATGGAGGTCACCATAAAAATGTAATGCAATCTAATCATCATGAAGACAAGACCAAACAGAGACTTGCTGGAATTCAGCTCCAGGAGCATCACTGATAAAATTTTGAGCCAGTTTAGTTATTTGTGTCTCTGTAAACATTTACTCTTGCCGTACAGTAATTTCTGTCTGAAGGAATCCAATTACATATCGGTATTTGTTTCCTTTCATTATAGATTCATATTCGTATTATTTATATTTACTATTGCATACAATAATAAGATGGTTGCTTCTATTTTGTACATTTTTATCACCAGATCAGTAGACAAGGTTTCAAAATGCAGCTGATTTTAACACTGTGGGAAACCTTGTGCTTTACTTATGTGAAGTACTGGGAAAAGCATCTATAACACTGTCACAGAAGTGCATTTGAACCAATCTAGAATTTCTTTGGCTTTAAAATGGAGCATATTTTTTCAGCAGCTAAAAAGATTTACGAGCGTAAAATATCTGGAGAAATTTCATCTTTGTCCTGGATTGTTCCCCACATAATTTTCATGAACATCATTAGAATCTGAATAAACTATTTGCTGTACTTACAGTTTCAAATGTTTCTACAACATATTTCAAAGGTTGCCCTGTATGAAAAAGATGAAAAAGATCTGCATGCACCTGAATAACATTTATTACATATTTTTAAGCATCTTATTGGTGTTTTGTGAATTTCTAATTTCTTCCCAGATCAATGTGTCAATGCCCGGGATGAGAAAAAATTCATAATACTAGAGGCATCATGGGGCTGAAACCAATGCCAGCTGTCGCTCGCCAACAGGCAGAAACTCTCAACCAGTCTTCAGTTGAACCAGGAAATTTCTTGCTGTGAGCCAAGGCTACTAACTACTTCAGGGGATATGTGGAGTTGTATATTATATCAATAACGCAAGACATATATTCATGGTATTTTGTATAATCATTTTTATGGTACCATGGGCGGCACAGTGGTGCAGTGGTTAGCACTTCAACCTCACAGCAGGAAGCACCCTGCTTTGATTTTGATAAGGGGACCTTTCTGTTTGGATTTTGCATGCTGTCTGCATGGGTTTCCTCCGGGTTCTCCGGTTTCCTCCCACAACCCAAAAATATGCAGCAGGTTAATTGGAAAATTGGGAAAATTGCCCTGAGTGAATGAGTGAATGGTTGCTTGTCTGTAAATTTGGCCCTGCGATTGACTGGTGACCAGTTCAGGGTGTGCTCCGCCTCTCGCCTGATGACAGCTGGGATAGGGTCCAGCATCCCCCGTGACCCAGAGTGCAGGATAAGCGACAGACAATGAATGGATGGATGGATGGATGGATGGATGGATGGATGGATGGATGGATGGATGGATGGATGGCATTTTTACACCACAGATTTATTTCCCATATAATATTACATTTGCGTGGAATTCAAGACATCAAACAACCCTTGGAAAAATCAAATGCATCTTGATATATTGGGAAGGGGGGAAAAAGGTCAAAAACAGAAACTTTCCATCCACCTATTTTAAACACATTAAATACAATAAGACATCCCTATTTATTTCCCATGTGATGCTTCGGTATAAATGTTATTACCATTCTCCTGCTTGTAGTGGGTCATTTCTATTCTCTGAAAATCCCACAATCCCTCCAGAATGGACTGCATGGCTAGTAGTCATGGGCTTTCAAAACACACAATGAAAAAGGAGAATCTTGTACATTTCATGGCAGTTGTTGTCACTGCATTGATAAAAACAACCAAGCCAGAATGAAGCAGAATAACTCATGAGTCAGCTTGGTTTCTTTTTGTTTTTTTTATTGCATTTTTTTCATATATTTCACCATGCTTTCAATTCAATGTGAGCTTTGTAGAAATCTCACCCATGGCATGTTGACATTGACGACTGTCGTCATTTTCTTGGTTGTTGCCTGTTGTTGATGAATCGACTGTCTATAGAGAACACCATCAAAAAGAGAGCAGCGACGCAAGTCATTGAAATGTGTCCACAGCAGTAAATCACGAATCTACTGTCAGCGGGACAGTCCCTGGCTATTTTTGTATGTTTGCGAATGTGTGTGTGAGAGTGTGTGTGTGTTTGTGCGTCAGGGCTTTGTGATGTGGCCTTGAAACGCTGGCATAGGTTGTGAAACAGAGATGCAGCTGCTTAGTGATACTTTGACACTAACTAGATATTAATTATTTTGTGAGATCACTGCATTTGTAGCAAAATATAAACAGCTTAGGGGATGAAGTGTTGTAATTTTTGCTGCTGTTGAAATGTATGTGAAGCTGTGACTTGCACTAGATTACTTCATTTTATGCAATGCTCATGCAATGACCAATAACAGAAAGGAGCTCAGTGAAATCTTCTTGATCCCTCTTGTGTATTGAGTGCTAGAATTTTGCAGCGTCTTCAGCTGTCTGTGCCTCCAACACCCCTAAAATTGTTGTCTTGAACAACAGAAGTAAAGAAACTTTGATTATTGACCTTTTATTCATAACAAATTCACTTTTGTAATTCACATTGACTCATTCAGAATTTTGTTTGAATTGGGGTAATTACAAAATGAAAAAAGGTTTAGCAAAAGCAAATGTACTATATCTGTCCTGTTGATGCCACCAAGTCTCCACTTTGCATCAAAAATGCATTATCTCATCACCTGAAATACTTTGAGATGCATCAAATCACAATCCTCTACAGTTCTTTGTTTGGAAGGGGAAGTACACCTCTGGACAACTGAACAGCTTTAATTTGAGAAGGTGAAGCAACATAGCAGACTTTAATCACAGGGCATCACCACAATGGCAGCTTTTAAGCAGAACACCCACACAGTTCTTTCATGATCATCCAAGTGACAAGGGTCAACTCTGACTGTCCATGAGTCAGTGACAGCAGGAATTTTAGGAGGAAAATTAAAGTGCCTGTTTTTATTATTCACAATATTTCCCACATTATTGACAATGCATGTGACACATGAAAACAAATAAACTGGTAGAATCACCTGTCTTCTACAATATGAACAGTGAGTTTGATGAAGTTCCAAGGCAAAATCCTTCTGAAAATTCTTCCATCATTCTGAAGCAATTCAGTAACCATAGTTGAACCAGCAGCTAATTCAGTTCAGCTGATATCATTACGAATGAAATATTTACTCGATCACATATATGCTAATAAACATTGTGTCTTTAAAGATTTTTTATTTTTCTGTATTATGCTGAAGAATGAGAAGGAAACCTGCCTCTCATGTTGATCTCGAAAATGGGACCAGTCCCGTCCGGTGTAACAAGACATTGCTACTACTCTGATTTATTTCACACCTTGAAGAAAATAGTGTAATGAACCATAGGGTGATGATGAATTAGTTCTTGTCTCTGCAGTCTATTAAACTATTTGGAAATGTTGCATAAACTTGAGTTCTGTACTAAAACGGTGTCAAATCTTCCCAGGCCTGTAAAGTGTTAATTACGCTTCAGAGCCAAATTTTGCTCACTTTCATTTATCTTCAAATATTTAAAAAAAGCCTAGGTGCAGCTGTTAAATGTTGCAGAATATTCCTTTTTTGTGACAGAGTTTAAATCATGCCACCTTGTTTTTCACGTCATTGTTTTCACATGCAGTCAGGACTTTCTTGCGACCCTACAACATGTTATTTTAGCAAGGTTAGTGTCATTCTCAAGAACTTTCCTAGGGCAACATCTTGATTTGTGTGCTTCTATCAAGAGGTCAGAGGAAGAGAAACACTCCCCTACAGTCTTTTAATTTAGCAGTCATGCCAGATCTGTCTTCACTTCATCAAATTTTTTAACTGATGTCCACAGCAGAGTCATTATTCTGTAGTTCATATCTAATACCCTCAACTTGTACGTAGCCCTTCAGTTATCATAAAACCTGCACTTCATAGAAAAACATGCAAACATTCAGCACTATGGGGGGAAAATCTTGAAATAGATAGTGACATTAACAAATAGTGACCGAAGACTGCTCTTTTTTACCGTTGCCAGCAATGAACAGCTGACTTACAAGATCTCCTTTATGTTTCGCACAATTCATACCAGATTGATAGAGGTTTGTTCCAGTCTGGGAATTAGAAACCCTTTATTCTAATGCCTTTGATGTGTTTTGGGAAGAAAAAAAAAAAGATAGAAGGCAATTGTAACAGACAAGCTGGTCTGTCTTTAGGACTTTGCACTACTCTAACAATAAATGATCCCAGGAAGAATTGTTTGAAACAAATGAACCAGGCATTTTGCAAGGTGGATGTTCTCAATATCCCTTGCAAAGATTTTTGTTTTTGGTTTCCTCCAAACTTAAAGCAGGGGATATTTTGAGAGAGGGCCACAAAATAATTAGTAATGTAGTGAATGACATGAGATCATGTCCAATTTGGATGATTTACAACTGATCTCTCATCTAATGCCAACTGGAAAAAAGCCAGAATGAATAAGAGTGAAAATAGTATTACCTTTTTGACTTTTCAAACATTTTTTATTGATTTTGCTCAAGATTTCAATGGAGACAGACTCCACAACAACACATATTCTGCTTGTACTGATGCGCATCAAAGCCTGATTAGTGATGTTATTAATATTTCTAAACATCTTAACTCCCTCTGACATTTTGTGAACTGGTAGAAGTTCAGGACAGGACATCTTTGGCCTGCAATGGAGCCAGACAAAACAAAACAAAATATTCTGGTGAAAGCTCGAGTATTGAACGTCACTCACTTTGATAAACTCCAAGTAAAAGTACACAATCAGAGTGCTGAGAGTAAGAAAGAGTTCAAAACACAATATCGTCTGGTGAACCTCTATTGCAGCTGCTCAACCAATTTTAAGTACACCCACATTCCCGCTAGTGAGGCACTTAAAAACATAACAGAAAACAGAACTTTTAGCAAAGCTATGAGGGCCACTCATTAAAACAAGATCCCCAACAAGACCCCACCCATGTTAGAAAATGACTGGATGAAGGATTGTCCGGCTAATATTCATAGACAGCGATTTCTTGATTAGGGCGATGATGATAATGACTGTAAACACAGAGGTCTATGCCACACGAGTACTTTGACTGAGCTGCATTAACTCACCAGGTAAGGGCGAATAAAGACTATTTCAAAAACAAGTACGTCAGTAACTATGTAAAAGAGCTCCACTATAACAAAACTATGTGGCTTCTGGAAGATTTCAACAGTTATGAAGCTATATTAGCGGGAAAAATCCTGTGGCATAATATCTCATTGAGGCTGGGGCTGAATTGTCATGAGTGATTATGTCAGGACAGTTTGTTTGAGCCAAAGAGTAATGAGGCACTTGCTCTTGTATTTTTCCACATCCCATTGCTTGATCCAGAGCATTGTTAAACCCCAAATTATTAGCGTTTTGTGGTTCGATGCCAATTGCCAACAGTGGATTCTCATTGTTTCTTTGGCTGTATATCTTCTACAAATTAAAACAGAAAAGCAGGCGTTAACACTGCAAACCATTTGATAAACCCGAGCTAAATCAAAAATATTTGTGAGGTATAAGTCAAAGGGCAATTATGGATGCATTTCTATGAGGAAAAAATAATACACGTTTTCTGAAAATGCAATTGGTTGGGAATGAACAATAGTTGACAGCATTCAGCGACAGATCCCTCTGTCTGTCGCATCTGGACAGCGTGCTCAGTCACTGAGTCACTGCCACTAACACAGGAGTCTCTATGCTGATTGGACTGCATGGTTAAAAAAAACACATTGTGGTTTTGGAGATGAGATGAGTACTGTATAGCAGTTTCATCTTAGAATAATAGAGTTACTGTTTCTTACTACTAATGGTCAATTGTAATATCCATGGACCCCTTTTTCCATCTCTTTTAGTGTTACGTTGCATATGATGCCTCATTGAATAACTCGTGGAGGTACTCCATTTATATCAACCCACTGGGATGAGAGTGATAATCTTGAAAGGAATGGAGAGTGAGGGAAGCATCATGTGTGATATGTGTGTGGTGGTTTTTGAGCTTCTCTGGGCCCCTCCTTCTGAGGGGCCCTTATGTTTTTATAGTGTGAGACTCCTTTGTGTCTCATCCATACCTAGCATCCACAGATTACTATGTTTCTCCCTAGTTTGAAAACAGAATCTCTGTGACCGAATTTGGGCCATATCTGTGTTATTGTGTGAAGAGAAGGCCCCAAGTCCCTGCATGTGTGTGTTCAAACATCTGTGTGAAGATGGATAGTGTTGGGACTCATAACCTTGAAGATATTAGCACATGAAAGGTTGAGAGACTGCAGGAGGGCTATTTTACCCATTCATGTGGCCCCTCTATTAGCCTCCCATTCATTGCTAAACAGACACACACATGCTGCTGTTATTACACACTCCATGTTTGTCACTTTCGACATCCGCTGCAGCAATAAACGCTTTCGAAATGTTTTGCTGAATAATATTGTCATAATTGTGATAAATGTTCCAGTGGGTCACTGGCAGTGTTGATGCAGTTTACATGCAGTGCCCCTCTTGGCACAATCAAGATGTAATTTCCAAATCCTTGTTTAAGATTTTTTTCATTTTTTCTGGTAGAAATGTTTCGAGTCATCTGATACGAGAAGTGTGATGACTCTGCTAATGTTTCCCTTGGGGATCATGATTTTGGTGCATGCCATGCCCCAGGGCTGTGGCCTGGTCTCAAACAAGAAGGGTTGTGTGGGTAAATAACAGGGAGCAGGAGGGCAGATCTGGTTGAGACAGAGCAGGAGCCGTGGATAAACATCTCAGAAACGCACACACACACACGCACACACACGCACACACACGCACACACACGCACACACACGCACACACACACACACACACACACACACACACACACACACACACACACACACACACACACACACGCACACACACACACACGTCAGCCTTTAACAGTATTGTTAGAATTTACCACATAGGCATATATACATCCTAATATATCTGTGGACATTTCAGTATGCAGGATATTAAGATATGTAATCCATGGCATGTTACACCAGGATGGATCAGCTGCATTAAATGATATGCTGACCAACCACAATCACAATGATGCAATCATTTCAAATTCTGTCAAAGATTAGAATATTTATTCGCAGTAAAATTACAAAAGGTATTTGATACCTCATTATTTTTCCAAGCTCGGTTTGTGGCATTCCTTGTGTATGATCCTAGACAATGCCTCATTGTAATTTCTCCTAGTATATCCATTCAATGTCCGAGGTTGGATGCCATTAAAATGTAGGAAGTCAGAACACTTAATCTAGAAAACCCAATATCAATCCCACATGATAGCCAGCCATTGAACCTGCAGTAGCTGACCTTTGCTCTAAGCTAATTGCAGGGGAGGGGAAAATACCAAGTTTTCCTGTGGGTGGGGTGGGTTTGGTGGTTGTGGCAGTGGGGGGATATACCGCTCCTGTGATAACCTTCTAGCCTCAATGAGAACGACAGTGTCTGAAAGATAATTTGTTGTTGTTGATCAGTGTAGCCATCAAACATGATTCAGAAACTTCATCAGGAGAGACACAGTATTTCAGGGAATGCGAGAAAGTATCTAAATACAGGATATTAAAACTTAATCTGAACATCAGAGAACCTCAGCGCATTAGAGACAATTCAGAGAGCACACATTACCATCACGTCGTTTGAAACACATAAAAAATGTGAACACAGAAAAATGCTTTAGGTCTCACATTTGTATTTTCTGCTAGCCCTGTGGAACCACAGTGACAAGACTGACTTAAGGCTCTGAACACCTTAGTCTTTATAGGCACACTATTTTGCTCTATCCCATGGTGACATAAGCGACTAATGTTAGAAGAGCGATGGCCTGGGAAAGAGTTAAAATAAGTAATAAAAGCTCAGTGGGACATACTTGACTCTTGTTCACAAATATGCGCCAAAATAAAAAAAATTATATATATTCATGCTAAACTCAACATGGTCACTCTCATATTGAGTTTCAAAAGTAGTGTATCTGGAAAATCTTTCTGATAAACATGAACTGTAAATTCAAGGAGCACATACTGTATACACTTATTTCTGTCATCCTCTGTATGTCGTGACAAATCTTTGCTCATCTGTCAAGGTGGCAGCTTTGCATCTGACATTGAGGCTGAAGTTAAACCCCAGGAGAGTTCTGATGGCAAAGCTGATTTTTACATGTCTCTTTCTCTCTTGCACAATCTGCAGTCTTTTGAAGAAACCACTGCAGTTTTACAATTCATACCCAGATGCTGAGTGGTCAAGTATTTTCATCAGTTTTCAATGTACAGTACTTCACCATTTTCTAGTGTATGAATTTGCAAAACAGAGTTGAAAAGTTGAAAACTTGCTATTCCCTCCAGATTTTATTTGTCTCTGACTAACTGAGTCAGAGCTGATGGAATCTGCAAGCTCATCACTTGAGTTTAAAGATAAATAAATGAAGCACATTTAGGTGCGCAGACTCATAATAATACTTTCTTATAATTTGTTTGGTACGCTTCGTTACATTATATATATGTGTATGTGCATTAGCGCTTTAACATATCTCATTTACCCTCTTCCCTGCAGCTTTACTGAAAACCTGCTTATCCAAACATCTTTTTTATGTTTACCCTCAGTCTTTATTTATCCCGACAACATATTTTATTTGAACAAGCTACCTTTAAAAGCAATGTCTGATCTTTCCCAACTTGCATTTCTTTTTTCTCCACATTTTAGATTTATAGGTAAATGTATAAGTCCACAAAATATTAAATTAGCAGGGTTTAAACTCTACCATGTCTCAGGCTTCCTGGCACCAGTCAAACCAGCTGCATATTTATGTGGTGGGTGTTGGCAGTGGTCCTAAGAACACAACAAGTAATTAACTTCATGGTTTTATTAGAGGATGTACATTTTTTTTACCATGGAAGATTTGCTTTTTGTCTATTTTTTTTCTTTTTATTAGCTTTATATACAAATTGATAAGCCAGATATGATATTGGTTGAGGGGTTGGAGCTTTGACTAACACCTTATAAAATGTTGGCTTCATAGCTGGAGCTTCAGAGGAATTTCATGTATCTAGTGAATGGTTCATAATCTATTTATTCTAATGGCTGTGAAAATGGCTGCATTTAAATCTCACTCTGGAGCAATTCTTCACAAGCAGCATATCCGTCAACCATTCAGACGGTCAAATGGCATTTCAGGAGACCATTAACTTCGTTGAAGACCTGTCTTGTTCACACTGACACTTTTAGGGGCTCTGTATACACATCCCTGAGAGGTACCTCTCCCATGGGTCCATTATACTTGTTAGTTGTCAGTCGCCGAAACACCAAGCACAGTTTGGAAAGTGCTAGTCTTTTGTTTTTTGTTGTTAGTTTATTTCTTCACTATACTTTCAGCCTGAGCTTCAGACGTAACCTCTGATGTAACTGTCCTTTTTCTTAGCATTGCTCTGGCATTGCTATAAATTGCAACAAATATGGAGGAATTTTTCAGGCCCGAGATCTAATCATCAACAGTGGAAACACAAAGAGATGATTCTACATTAGGCTCTGGCTCCATATTAGCCCTGGAGTCACCTCGGTAGAAAATAGGTGCTTCTCTTTTCAGCTGATCTGACTGACCTTAGAAGTATAGTTTTGACTGACCTTAGAAGTATAGTTTCAAAACAGTGCAGTAAATGTCACCGGTCAGGCAAAATCAATTAATGCCGCTTTTATTTTGTCTATTCGATATTCATGCCAACCTGTGAAAATGAAGGAGATTCCTTCTGATGGACTAAAATGTAAGTCCTGCATTGTCCCGGGTGAAGTTGAGAGACGGGATCCTCTCACGACTGACATTTAACGCAATGGAAATTATGGGAAGGGAAGGTTCTAACCTACTTCCTTGACTTTCAGCTTTAGGATTTCTTCATTGCACTATGTGTGACCATGACAAAACACCAGGAGTCTGAAATACTCAAAGAGGCTGATATTCTGAAGGCCTCATTCATATATGTAAGTAAATCCCAGATTAATTCTAAATCTGCAACTACTTCTGTTTTGCAAGCGCACTGCTCAAATATAAAGTGTCATTTTGAGTCCTTTGAAAAAATGATGACACCATGTTTTAGTCACAAAAAGTCAAATACCTACTGGTTATGTCATCTGCTGCAGAACAAGGAGTGCAATAGGGGATATTAAGACTGATATTGCAAAACTAAGCATGCTAGGAAAGCAATCGCTTTCATTATCATTTAGAACTTAACTGTTCTAAATGAATCCGCATTTAACAATTACAAATGGTAACAGGATTTTTGTGAACTTTCCTTTTGGTATCAGCACATTTATTGTTTCCCCATTTTGGCTGAAAAACACTATCTGTATGTGCCTAAATATTTGTTTTTAACTGTTTTTTCCTTAAAGCATTGATATTTAATACGTGTCTTTTAAAAGTGAAAATGCAAGCAGGAGTTCAAAGCAAAGGATGCAGAACAAGAGCCATCAGAACTGAGTCATGTAGCATCAATGACCATCTTTGCCGAATTGAACAAATTAAATAGCGAAACTTTTTTTATTTGCCACAGGAAATCATTCCTGCTGGCAGCTATCAGATTGTATAATTCCTCACTCTGAGTGTCAGACACTCAGAGCCAGTTGGCTGTCAGTGGAATCATCATGTGCAATAATTGTCCGTATATGTTATAATTCCATTGCATTCTGTGCAATGACCGTTTTCTGTGCAATAACCCTGATTGATACACATAAAGACTACATGTAATCACATACATGTACATGTAAATACACATGTACATACGTTACATATACTTTTTACATACCTTTAACTTTATTTCTATTTTTTTATTTTGATCTTTACTGTTTTTATTTTATTTTTATTATTCACTATTTTATTTCTTTATTTTTACAAGGAGTTCTATTTTGATTCTTCCCCACTTATTCTGTGAGCAGGAGCTGCTTTCAACAAAAAGCAATTTCCCCCTTGGAGATCAATAAAGTATTCTGATTCTGATTCTCCTGTTCCAGCTCTTGCCTTCGGATATTTTCATGAAATTCTCAGGAAACATTTCAGGGAAATAGAACATCCGAGTGAACATGTAGTTTTATCTATCTATCTATCTATCTATCTATCTATCTATCTATCTATCTATCTATCTATCTATCTATCTATCTATCTATCTATCTATCTATCTATCTATCTATCTATCTATCTATCTATCTATCTATCTATCTATCTATCTATCTATCTATATATATATATATGCCAGTGTGCAAAGCACACCACTGTTAATCCAAAAGATCCCTGATGAAGTCACACAGAACATCAGCAAAATCAGGTGTATCAAAAGAGTTTGATCAAAATACGTTTATTAAATGTTCGTGCAACAATAGTCAAAATGTAACACATGAGAAGAAGTGATTTAGTGATTGATTTGACTTAATTTACACAAGAATTGGAGAAGAAAATATGTGTTTCTTGTAGATTGCTGGTGATATCCCTGTTAAACATAGTTAAAAAATCAAGTCATGCACTCAGTGAATCTAATCATTTCAATTTTAGAATAGGTCACGTGGTGCAATCATTGGCTTTATCCCATTCAAGATGGCATCTACTTGGCTTTTCATTCTTAAAGCGAATCCTGAAACATGACAAGGGGTTCCAGCCTGCCACTCAAAGGCCTTTATCTCTTAATGTTACAGTCTCTGAGCAGTTCTCATCACATAGACCCCTCTGCTCAGCCTTGAATCAAGCCACCAGAGAGAAGTTAAAAGTTCATCCATTTTAGCTGTAATGTTTTCCTAATGACTGCTTGTTGAGTTAATAGTTAAATAGCTGCAGAATCATTGTCCTTCCCTTTTATTTGCCCTTGTGACTAAAACTAAACATATGTTCTTACATGAAAGGCTTTAAATTGCCTTTGTGACGCACCGGTGCAGTACATTAGTACAGTAATTCGAAAGCTGTCACCTTTGACTGTATGATTGCTTGTGATTAGTGTGGATAATTCGCTTGACTGTGTAAGTGTAAGTGTGTGTGTGTGTGTGTGTGTGTGTGTGTGTGTGTGTGTGTGTGTGTGTGTGTGTGTGTGTGTGTGTGTGTGTGTGTGTGTGTGTGTGTGTGTGCGCGCAACAGTGGATATAAATTCAACGGATACATTATTAGTGAAGATTAAGAATGCACACATGACCAATTTTTTTTTTTCTTCTTTGACCAAATGTTGATTTGTTTCAGTCAAATGCTGTTCAGAAGAGTACAGTTCTTTCATTTTTAACTTTTTTGATTTAATGTATAAATGCATAAGAGTACAAAAATAAAACATTTATATCATGGTATTCTTACATATGTAAAGGAGATTTGAATTAATAGATGACATCTCCCAATTAAATGCTGTTAGACATTCAGTTGATCAGAGGGGCCAGAATCGGAAAAAAAAGAATAAAAATACATTGAAAAAGAGGGAAAAAAAAGAATTTAATGATCAGACACTGTGAGAATAGCAGAATTTTTGTCAAAACATGAATACATCAGATATAAAGTGCATTGTTATCTGCATGACAGTTGTAGGTAGTCATATCTATGTATAACTCTACATATGGTCAGCACTGGAATTTCTCAACTGCTGCTAGACTTTCCTTTCTCCATATAACAAAGTATTCTAGCTACTGATGTGAGCACTGTTATCCAAATCGCAGTACACCCTTCTTTGATTGCCCCCCTAAGTTTTGATTCACTGAGTTCAACTTCAGTTTATCCTTTTTACACTTGTTTAGTAAGACGCCAGCTGTTATTGTTTCTGCCACGATTTGTTCTTTTATGGTAACTGACACTACTTCCAGTAATTTTTTTCTCATTGTTTGCTCCATTAAAGTAGTTTAGGATCCAGATGTTCTGATTTTCTTGAAGAATAAAAAAAGCACACTGGGTGGATAACAGGGTCACACAGCCAAAGAATAGCTCAAGAAATAGTTGTGTGCCTGTGGCATCCTTATTATGATTACAAAAACACTGTAATTGCAGTATTTACTAGGTACTTGTATATTTATACACTGTGTGGGTATGGCTGCCACCTATTGAAATATAAAATTACCAGTCAACTTGAAAGGAGAAATACTACCAAACACTAACACTGGTAAGAGATTACAAAATGTATCATCAATTTGTTGATCATTTTGGACTTTTCAAAATTGAGAGACAACAAACATTAGCAGCTGCCAAGTTAAAGACTGGTTATGACATATCCTTCTAAATGTGAAGACGGCAGGACATCTCACAGATGTCTCCTATCAAAAACATTGTCAAGAACAGCTCCACAATTCAACCTTTAAAGTCCACTAACAACAAAGTGTATACACTGAAGTTAGAAAATCAAACACGGATATAACTGCACTTTGTATTAATATAACCAGTATGGACTAACTCAATGACAATGATGACAAAGACACAACAGAGCAGTTATTTCAGAAATCAGGATGACACCTTCAAACAAAAGGTCAAAAAGGCTGCAGCGTGGCAACCATGATAAGTGCTGTATAAAAAAAAGATGACTTCATATTATATGTGATATAACTATTGTGATGGTCCAAGACCTCAGTGATGGCTTAGAGGGATCTCTTCAGACACCCTTGATGCCCCGTTTGGATTTTTTCATCCTGCAAACAAAAAAACGTATTATTAGTTTGATGATAGACATGGTTCTCACGCACCTGGTGAGTTGTTTTTGGCATACTGAAAATCAACAAATCAACAATCAAAGAGAAACATTTTTAAAAAAGAGAAAGCTTCTCAAGTGCATAAGGGTGAAGTAAGTCTGTCCCTACAAGAACAGCAGCTTCTACATGTTTATAGGGCCAAAAATCTAAGCACATGTTCCCTATTTAAGTTTAAATTGTTTCATTTGACAAGTCAACCATGGTCAGTCAATACACTTTTTAACAATTCATATTCTAATCATTTCATGTTGAGGTTTTAGGATTAGCTCCTTTGCCCTGTTGCTTCATATGATGTTACTCATACGACCCACCCCCACCCCCAGCAGTTTAGAAAATAGAACA
Organism: Fistularia tabacaria; assembly: GCA_901007705.1. Lineage (NCBI taxonomy): Eukaryota > Metazoa > Chordata > Actinopteri > Syngnathiformes > Fistulariidae > Fistularia > Fistularia tabacaria. The sequence goes on along the minus strand of CAAKHD010013665.1, from coordinate 35,746 downwards.
GTGGAGATCATCTGTGTTAATGTGTATGATTGCTTTCATTGTAAGATACTGCAATTTTAAGCATGGTTAACTGATATGTTACAGAAAGCGATTGTTCCAACTTTCAGCAAAGTGTGTATTTATTGTGTGTTATCCTCCGCTCTGGCTTCATGTGGAACTGGAAGCACATTATGTCTGATCCATTTTATATGGCTGCTGTCCACTCTTTACGCAAGCTGCTTTGCAATGCGAATGACTGTTCACACCTCTAAAGTCGCAAACCCAGCAGAGAAGGGTTCCTCAATCATCTTTGAGAAAGACAGTCTGACTGAAGGGCTATGGGCAATCACTCAATGGGTATGCACGTCAGGGGAGCACAGATGAGATATTAACATGTGCACCCGGCCCCTTAGATGAGTGACAATGACTGCATTTAGGTTTCTTTGGAAGAAAGAAAGGAAATATGTCATGCACCCCAAAACTCATCCTCTGAACACAATACAGCATTTGTTAAAAAACATCCAAGAAGGAAGTTCTCAATCACCAATCATACAGTACATGACTTCCCACTGTCCAGAATTTAAACTTCTGCCAGAAAATCATTAACAAACATCTCGTGCTTTCGAGCAGAAAAAATAATGGTGAACTTCTAACTTTCTGACAGTATATTTCAGACTGTCCCCTTGACGTTACAATGAGAATTCAGCTGACAAAAGGAACATTTTGACACTTTCTCCGACTGACAACATTGCCTGCAATTAGCACGAGTTCCAAAACACTATTTTGAAATACATTTAGTTAAAGATATGAACCACTGAACTCAGTTTAATCTGGTTTATTTTTTCATGCTCATTCATTACCTCCCTTTGAGCCCACAGTTTGTTTGTAAAATTAGTCTCTACCTGCACTTAATGCTGTAATTAAGAGGTGTTAACATCTCAAATGTCTGCTGAGTATCAATAACAAAGACTGTCAGATTTGTTGCAACTTACTTTTTGATGGCATTCTTCAGGTACTGCTGCAGCCATCGGATTTCTGGGTTCACGCACACCTCTTTGTTTGTCTTGAGCTTGGCACTGATTAAAAAAAAAAGAAAATACTTCAGCAGAGGTCCCAAAAGGAGATAAAAGAGAGAAATATGCAAATTCAGGTATCTTGACACATTGCTATCACACAGTGCAAACTGACACTGCCATGTGAGCTTGACACGGATGACATTTTCCCACTGATCCATTAGTTTGATAATGACCCATCAAAAGTCTCCCCTCTTTCGCGGGACAAAGGTGTCACTTTTAAGTTTTGAATACTTAGTTTCGAATTACTATCATCCATCTTGGTAAATCTCAGTAATTTGGGTCAAAGAATAAGTTAGCTGAAAGTAAAAGCAACAAAGTACTTACTAATTCCATTATCAGCCAACGGTTATTCTAAGAGGTGTCATGAGTGGATCATATGTCTTTATGTGGGAGACAACACAATTTATTTTGGTAAACTTTCGAAATCTTTGCGCTTCCCTTGTATTTGTGATCATTTAATCCATGTTGTGTTTTAAATGCATTATTGTTTTTGCGTTTCCCCTTTCTGTGTTATCATTGTGCACTGTAGCTAACCAATTTCCATTATATCTGTTCTACTACACGAAGTGATCGCAATCAAGACCTAAACCAAAAGACCATGAGCACTTTTCCATTTGGAAACAAGTCAACATCCAGCTCACTTTAACATTCACTTTTACTCAAATTGAGAATGTCCTGTGCACGCTTTGGGTGTTCCTTGAAATTAAAAATGCTGTTTGTTGAAGTGTGTGACAGTGAGTGATGGAGGGGCGTGTTTGGAGACATGCATGTACAACTCTTTTCTCTGGCTTGTCTCCTCTCTGAGATTGATGGTGAGAAATGTCTGACAAGCAGGAAGCCTTTAGTGTCGGAGCGGAAGCCATGCACTTTAATGTATACGCATTGAACTTTATATTAAAAGCAACACTCACATGACTTGGAAGGGGCAGTTGGGCGTGTGTATGAACCTGAGCTCTCGAATGTATCCGCGAGGGATACTGTTGATTGTAGAGTGGCAATAGCATCTCTCCACCAAACTGATAGGCTTGGCTGCAGAGCAGAGGAGCAGATTAGTAACAGATCATGTATCTGAGAAGACAATGAAACAGATGTCACTTTTTTGAAAGCGCAGCGACCACGATAATAGACCTGGCATGTTAACAGGTCAATAGACCAACATGTAAAGACAGCTATCGTGACAGCTGACTATTTATGGCACATTAAAGTAGTCTAGTTATGCTTCTTCCTTTTCCACCCATCACTGATCTATGTCAGTTTATCCCTGAATAATATTGCATTGACCTTAAGTATCTGTTTAAATGAACAGTGCAGCTTTGAGTGCCGGTGCACAGTGTAGTCCCTCCTCAGGGGTCCTCCGAAACTCCAACTGTGGCCTCATACTGTCCTTTTTTGTTGAAATTAGAATTTAGAATAAACACAAATAATTTGACTGGCTGTTTTCCCAGAAAAAAAGATTGACTTAATAAGAAATAATTGTTTGTTAAAGACTACTGAAATTCGCAAACAGTAAAACAAAACAAACAGATTAAAAGTGATAAGACAGTGTTTACCTCGTTTGATTCGCATTTAATTTCAGAGTTATTAGTCATTCCAATTTTAATGTTTTCTTTAGAGTTTGACTGCTTATTAAATTCTACTATCTTTGTTGCTAGTTTTGATAGTATGCTCCTGCTGATTTGCCCCAGTTTCCATCTTTTCAATCATAATCTTGTTTTCAGTTTCATGGATGTTCGCGATTGGCGTGGAAAAGGATGGACGGGAACCAAGAGGGAGGGTTATTACAAGTTAGTAATCATTTAATAAGGACCGCAGAGTGGGGAGGCTTTGGAATCAAACCAGCGCGGTAGAAGATTGCGTTGTCTCTCGCTTTTTTTCTTCCTTTCAATGATATCTTTAAATTTTGGCTGAAGCTGCAAACAGATGGCGAGAGGTGAGCTTGAGAGATTAAACTCTATGCTAATGATTTTTTTTTTACACTTGGTCTAACGGTATTTACATGATAATGAAGGCAATACCTGCCGATGTCGCCAGGAAGGCTGGCCTCGTCTTTGTCTCTAAGCTGCCTCATAGGCCAATAATTAAAAGTAAACAGAGTGGGAAAGAAATACACATGCTGATGAGTTATTAGAATTTCTAACACTTACATGCGCAAACCTTTTCTTCTTTTTTTGGAACTGCAGAAAATCCTATGCACTTACAGTCATCCCATTGCATGACATACATTCAAAATTGAAATACATCAATGCATCAATATTCGTGTTTGTATATATATATATATATATATATATATATGTATATATATGTTTGTATGTACATATAAATATACATAAACGTTGCATTCCACATCAATGTTAAGAGTGCCCAATCTGGACTTCAACCCCAATTCGGGAATATTAAACGTATTCTGGTAATTTTGACTATAATTAAGATTATATCGTTGACTGAATTTAAAAACTCTAAGACACATGGTAAAATAGCACCATCAGTTCTAACAGACGTAAAGTCCGGTTTCTACCTGACAGGTAATTTTGTTTAAATCCGTTGATATTCTGGACTAAAATTCCCCTCAAGAATGAACTTAACTCCACCGCAGTTAGACTTACCCTCTAACGAGGGCCAATGTGTCACCACGCTCAGCGCAGCAACCACGACGGCCAGCAGCTTCATGTCCATCCTGCGTGTGTGTCTCTGGGACGTCCCTGCTTAGAATAAAGTCTGGGCTAATCTGTGCGGGATGGAGTGCATCGAGCGGCTCTTCACTGCATCCAATATGCGCAACAGGCATTGCGGCATTTCCGTTTTGACCTTACAAAATAAAAGCCTCCACGCGTACATCCAGTTGCGGGCCGATTTATTTGTTCATTTATTTTCGTAAAATGGATAAAGAGATAAAGCCAGTGTGTAAAACCGACTAGTTTAAGTCGTAGCTGACAGGGAATTATATCATGTATGGCATCTGTTAGTGAGATGTACCCATCAAGTATCAATTTAGTAAACTGGCTATTTTATTTGGAAAGTACCTATTTCCGTATCAGGTAAAAGCGAAAGCAGTTTAACTCCCTATCGGTTCATCTCGTTTATTGTGGGTCCGAAGTTCCTTTTTTTCGTTTTCCTTAAGTGTCATTATTTTCTCACAGTAAACGACAGAGAAGCAATTTGTGCTTGTTTATTGACTTGCAGTCTGACACTCTCACTCGATGTCAAAATGAACATTCAAGAGAATAATTTAGTGCGCGTGTTTGTGTTTAGTCATGGATTGTCTTCACGGACACTTCACTGGCCCAAATTAATGATAGATTAAGATAAACTAGAGGGAACTCCTATGAGCGTAAAGTGTGCACTTACGCCGATGGCTAGAATGAATAGACAAGAGGGTCATGGGGAGAACATACATGCGAAACACAAACACACACACACACACACACACACACACACACACACACACACACACACACACACACACACAGGGAAGATCGTGTCTTTTCTCACTGAAACCACAGGTGAGTTGGAGAAGGCCTGCCTTCAGTGGTGTAACATTTACAACAATGTGTGTGTTTGTATGTGTGTGTGTGTGTTTGTGTGTGTGTGCGCACGCATGTTTACATCGCTCTGGTTCTTGGTGACCTCCATGGCGTGCTCCACCTCCGGCAGCGTCTTCATGTTGGTGTAGCTGGACTTCCCCTTTTCACGGTTGTACTGCTCTTTGTAGAACTTCTGTGGAGAGCGGGGGGGGGGGGTCATGATGTCTCTCCGACATCGGATGCGCCGTCACAACAAAAACTCTTAAGTCTGTTTTCTCCCTGCTCTGATTAAAAAATAATTAAGAGCTATTCATTATGAATTACACAGTAATAAACTTAATAAGCAATAAACTAGTAATAAACTCCCCCCCAAAAGTTTTTTTTTAGTTTAGGATGAAAATGGCTGCTTCTTGCTAACAGAATCTCAAGTCTAAAATATGAAAACATAATATTTTTCTGTTGGGGATCTGAGACTCAATGGACCGGACCATTAAAAGCCAAGGAATTTATGGACCGAGCCATTAAGACCCAGGAGACAATGAGCGCTCTGGTCCTGGGATCGGTCTAATTGCAGTAGCGGGGGGGGAGGAGGGGGGGGGGGGGCCTCACCCGCTGTTGTTCGGGTGATC
>CAAKHD010013665.1:10749-26810 GCA_901007705.1 Fistularia tabacaria | reverse complement strand
GCGCGCGCCCGGGTGTCAGCCTCGCGCGCCGCGCACACACACACACACACACACACACACACACACACACACACACACACACACACACACACACACACACACACAGGGCATCTCACCTCGCTCTGAAACTCAGAGATCTGCTTCACAAACTCCGTCTCTTTGGTCCCTGACATCTGATGGAAGGCAGTGCTGCCGGCGTCCTGACGGCTTTTCTCCTTGTATTTGTTCTTGTGAGAGGAAAACACACACACACACAGACACACACACACACACACACACACACAAGGATATGAAATGGTGATCCAGCCGCACTTGAGCCTCCCTCATCGATCAATCGGTCTCCTCGGCTCACCTCGCTCTGGAGCTCGGCCACGGCTCTGGCGAACTTCAGCTCCTCCGTCTCGGCCAGCTGCGAGTACAGGTTGGCGCCCGGCTCCCTCCTGCCGCCATCTTTGTATTTCACCTGGAGCGACGTCACCCGACGCCTCCGTCTTAGCGATCAGATTGACGTTCGTGTGTATGCATGTGTTTGTGCGTTTGTGTTTCCTTGCGAGTGTATTTGTTTGTGCGCACAAGTGTGCGTATGTGTGTGTGTGTGTATTTCTGTGTGTGTGTATGTGCAGTTCTGCTTTTTCTATGTGTAAGCCTGCTTGTTTGTGTGCGTATACACACGCTTGCGAATATATGTGTGTGTGTGTGTCTGTCTCTGCGTGTACATGCGTGTATGTAAGTTTGTGTCTATTTGTAAGTGTTTGTTTGCCTGCACGTGTGTGTATCTATCTATTTGTGGTTGTATGTGTGTGTCTATGTTTATGTGTGTGTATGTCTGTCTTTCTGTGTGTGTATGTGTGCAGTTGTGTTTGTGTCTATGTGCAAGTGCATTTGTGTGCCTGCAGTCATGTGTGTCTATCTGTCTACATGTGTGTCTGCGCGCGCGAGGGTGCATTAGTGGACGACTATGTGTGAGTGTGTTTTGTTCATCAATCTTTCTGTATGTGTGTGTGTGTGTGTGTGTGCACACACGTGTGTATGTGTGGTTGTGGCTGTGTAAGTGTGTTTGTTTGTGTATATTTGTGCATGTGTGCATGTTTATGCATGTGTCTATTTATGTTTGTTTGTGTGTTTGTCTGTCTGTCTGCCTTTTAGTGTGTGTGTGTGTGTGTGTGTGTGTGTGTGTGTGTGTGTATAAGAGTGCATAAGTGGCTGAGTCTGTCTTCACAAGTGTGAATGTGTTTTGTCCATCAGTCTCTTTGTGTGTATGTGTGCTTATCGTACACGTGCATGAAATTGATTTGTGTATTTGTAAGTGTGTTTGTGTGCGTGAATGTCATGTGTCTATGTTTGTATGTGTGTGTTTGTCTGCCGTTCTGTGTGTGTGTGGTAGTGTTTGTGTCTATGTGCAAGTGTGTTTGTTTGTGTGCATACATGCACGTGTGTCTATTTGTGTGTGTGTGTGTGTGTGTGTATGTGTGTGTGTGTGTATGTGTGTGTGTGTATGTGTGTGTGTGTGTGTGTGTGTGTGTATGCGTGTGTACAAGCGTGCCTTTAACGTGAGCCGACACCTTCGTCCTATCAATAGGATTGGCGTTTTGAAACACATCACATCACGTTTTAATGCGTAGAACAAAAGACTGACTTATCCCTGTCCTGGATGTGTGTGTGTGTGTGTGTGTGTGTGTGTGTGTGTGTATGTGTGTTAACCTGACTCTGCAGCTCGGTGGCCTCCTTGGCGTGCACGGTCTCCATGGTTTCTGGAAGCTGGTGGTAGAGACAGCTGGCCGCCTCCTTCCTGCTCGCCTCCTTGTATTTGGACTGAGGGGATGGGTTAGCATTAGCCACCACATGCTAACACAATAACAGCATACTTTTGAGTTCTCTCGATCACTTCTGGACTTCAAGCGGGGAAAAAACTTTTCGCAACAGCAGCTCTCATCTGGTCAAATCCCGGGAGATTTCCATCAAAGATTCAGGAGAGATTATTCTCAAAGGTTTCCTATTTTCCAGGCAGAATACTAATTGTACTTTTCATTTTATTTTACTTTTACTATGCATTCTGAGTGTTCTGAGACGCCATCCGCATCGCTGATGATCTGTGGTCGGCCGCCCTTTTTTTCTGCTTTTCCTTTCTCTTTTTTTTCGTTCAGGTAAGCAGGAGATGAAAGGGAGAGCGCGAATATCATGAATAAAATCTCATCACCGGTAGGTAAAGTGTTAAAGGTTTTTTTTCTACCTTCCATCGACTAATTAGGTGAATCAGAAGGAAGATCTAAAAACCCCTTGAGGAATAAAAAAAAAAAAAGGGAAGTGAAAATGCCCGACTGAGCACGTGCAGGATGAAGATCCAGTCAGGGTGGACCTAATGGCTCGCTTTGTGTAAGAATAGGCCTTGGAACCTTTCTATTTGAGAAAGCTTATAGTTAGCACAAGGGCTAGCTAGTTATGCTGCCGTAGGCTTGCTCTGCTGAGGGATGTCCAACGATGCACTTCTCTCATTCCCACTCTTTCCTCTGTCTGTGCACTCGTCCCTTCATCAACACAGGATAGTAACCTCAAGTCTTCTCCAAGGTTCTCGGAGGGCATGGCTTAATCTACTGCAGGCACCCGCCATTATTTACTTTATGATTAATAAAGCTATTCTTGAATCATGTCAGCTATTAGCATGTAGCTGTTAGCGCTACCAGTATTATGAATATGAGATACAGTCAAACCCTTACGAATTTTCATCTTCAGATCGACTGCAATCCTGAACTTCTTCTTAACACCACGAGCACTAGCACTCTGAACTATTTCGGGGGACATAATGAGAGCTACTTTACTGAAAAAAGCCCCAAAAAGCGGTATAACTGTGGAACACAACGCTGAATGATGAATTCAACACGGAGTAGCACACATGCCCGCCAGCCGCTACGCTACGATGGCAAAACGCGGAAAGCCTGTGAGTCAGTTTTTTTTCGTGTACCGAGGCTTTTTCACAGGTCGATTCGAAATTTGATCCAAAACTGTTCTTAGACCAATTCGTTTGTAATCAGGGGCCGAGGTTCTACCGTAATTCTAGCCTTTACCTGTCAAGGAAAAGGGCCGCCCTCATCGAGCTCGAATATGTCCAAGGTTTTTGCGGCTTTTCCTCTCTGCTGTTCAGTGCTTTCTCATGGCACGGATGCTGTGTTCCTGTCAATCATTGTAAAGAGTGTGGCCTCTACATCAAAAGTGGATGGTGATTTGGAGCCATTTGAATAAAATCTGACTCGACTTTCCCTTCTTATACCAGAGAATTCATGGTGACTCAGAGTTTCCTCTTAGTGCGAGAGCGGGTTTGATTGACAAGTGGATGTGGGGTTGGGGCCCTCCCTCTCCACAGTCACCACGAAGGAGGGTCTTTCCCGCGGCAGATTTGAATCACAGCGCATTAAACTGTGAGATAAATAAACGCTGCACGGAATTAAAGTTTAATTAACTTGACTTCAAAGAACCGGGAAGTGGAGAGAAGAGCGAGGACTAAATTTAGTCTGACTGTTAGTTCTTGGAAACTCTCTCAGACCTTCAAGATGTCTTTGAGTAAGTCGTTCGCTGGTTCATTTCAGTCGTCATCTCATTCGAGCGGTAATGTTTCCGATGTCCTGAAAATCCCCAAACGCAGCAGAATTTGTAGCGAGATGAGTATCTGACGGGAAACCTTGAAGACAGGAAGTGTCTCCTTTGGAACGTGCTCACCTCGCTCTGCAGCTCCGACACAGTCCTGGCCAGCTGCGTCTCGGCCGTCTCTGCAAGCCGGCTGTAGAAGCTCTGCGAGAGGCCCCTGGCGCCCTCTTCCCGGTATTTACTCTGGACGCGAGACAGAGGGGATGAGGAGGAGCCGCCGACCGCGCCGCTGCCGCTAACCGGCCGGCACTCACCTCGCTCTGCAGCTCCGACATCTTGGCGGCGAGCTGCGTCTCGGCGGTCTGCGGCAGCTGGGCGTACAGACTGGACGACATGGCCTTCAGGCCCTCCTGCTTGTATTTGTTCTGCGGGAGGAAGTGACAGGACTATCACTTCATTATCGCCATGACAACCACTGGCGTGGTACATCAGGGTGCGGACAGAGGGAGATTGTGTAATGGGAAGGTGTGCCTGACGGTCAAAACGCTCGCGGGGACGTCGTCTGTCTTTTTGAGGCAACTTCTCCAGAGGTCTCACTACACAGGGCATACATCGGCTACATCCCATTGTCAAGAGCCCAAAGCATTCATGAGTCTCTTGATGCGTCTCAGGTGCAGCTTTTTCCCAGCGTCCGAGTAGAGCTGGATGTGAGTGGCCGTTTCTCCGAAGGGGTCCGCTGACGCCCGGACGGTTAAGCGGTGGTGGGCGTGAATAATGGATGGCGTCATGCACCTGGCTCTGCAGCTCGCTGATCTCCCTGACATGCTGCGTCTCCAGGGTCTCCGGCAGCTTGTGGAACAGAGAGTTGGCGGCCTCCTTCTTTCCCTCCTCCTTGTACTTCACCTGCCGGAAAAAAAACAAACAAACAGGAATTCACATCATTTTACTACTTCTGACAAACAGTGAAGTGCTTGTTATTCTCTGGTATGACAAAGAGTCCGGCAAGGGGCACAGCATCGGAAAGGTAAAAAACAGTTATATGAATTCACGGGTCAGTTACGGGCGGGTCTTGTTTCTGCATACCGCAAAAAAAATTACAAAGAAGCTGCGCGCCCATGTCAGCTAAACCAAATCCAGGAGGCTAAAGAGAAGATAGCGAGCGGTGATATGTGAAGTGGGGGACAGTCGGTCATCGAGGGCCGAGTTGGACATTCAGGAGAAGTTTGGTTTACTTCAAGGTCGGGGTTGAAAAATCGTTCGTGGCTGCGTCGCCTGCAAGAGGCGCAAAAACGTTTGGCCCCTTATGGGAGCTAAGGTGATGGGTCAATGGAGAAATACTGTCCCCAAAAGCAAATCTGATTTGCCAACACCCGACAGGGCAGACAAAGACACCCTGACCAATTTGGCGGTGAAATTCGTGTCTCTTGATAATAGACTCTTTGAGACTACATGTTGAGAAGGATTCAGAGGGCCTGGCGCAGGGCTTTGTTGATGTCGAAGCCAGAGTAGACACGTACAGGAGGGTGAACTCTCGCAGGTGTTCAGCTCATCAGGCTGAGGATAAGAGGAGCCTGTTGCCAGCCCTTCAGTGCCAGATTGTTGGTCCACTACTCGCCCTTTCCTCGCAAGTCCCTTGTTTCAGAGTTCCACGCTTCGCCTTTCCTCGCCTTCCCTGAGAGTGTCCGCCGGGTCAGAGTGGCCACTGTTCTGTCTTGCACTCGACGCCAAGGTCTCCCTCACCTCAGGGTTTCATCCCCAATCCAACGGTCAGACAGAACGGATGACCCAGGAACCTGAGGCCAACCTCAGGTGTCTCACATCCACAAACCCTTCCAAATCGAGTCAGTTCCTCCCATAACTCACACTTGTCCTCTGCCACTGGTCTGTCTCCCTTTGAGATCTCCCTGGGCTACCAGCCACCACTGTCCCCCGCAGCTGAGAAAGACATTACTGTCACTTCAGTCCGCCATCACATTCGTCGCTGCACGTATCCGGTCCGCTGCCCTGGCTGCGCTGCAGCGCACCTCTGCCTTGCTGACCGGAAACAGATTCCAGGCCCACGTCTATTCAACTGCACAGAGGGTTTGGTTCTCATCTCGCGATGTCCACTTGAATTCCATCTCGAGGAAGCTAGCCCCTCGATTCATCGGCCCGTACGACATAGACATACATCAGTCCGACTGCGGTTCGTCTCCGCCTGCCTCCTCGCCTCCGCATTTACCTGACCTTTGTGGAAATGATCAGGATTGACACTTCGACACCTTCCGTGTGTCCCTGGTCAAGCCTATCCTTCCCAGCACATGGTTCAAAATGAGCCGTTTTGCTACGACAAGTTAAGGACGCCTGGAAAGGAAAAATCTGCTTTACGTAACTCAGAAGTCACCGGAGAGGAAGGGGAACGGGGATGTGGAGCAGAGTCAGGCTCTGGTCCGGGATTAAAGAAGCCCTGACGTGTTTTTTTTTTTTTTTAACCATCGTCACTCCTACGCAGCAGAAACACTTCAAACGGATTAAAAATCGCCGGAGAAGACGTCGCACGTGGAATTCACATCTGAGATGAGACATGGACGCCCTGAAGGAGGGGAGGAGGAGGAGGAGGAGAGGAAGAGAGGAAGAGGAAGGAGGGGTGCAGGAAGAATTCAGGCCCTGCGAGCGTGATTCTGATAACGGGACCAGAATAGACCGGGGTCATCGGGTCATCGGCGCCTTGTCGGTGTGAGAAACGTTCACACACACACACACACACACACACACACCGAGTCAACCCTGGACAGTTTGACAGGCGGTACAAGGCTTGTGGTTCAACACGCTCAGGTTAAGTGATTAAATAAAAAAAAAAACAACAACCTTAGGCTACACCTTAAGTGCGTCTTTTTATTTCTCTCTCAGCAGGTTGTTTCTTCGTGATGCGTGAACTTTGTAGAGTGAAGTGAAGTGAAATGCCCCGGGGGGGAACAGAGGGGGAGCAGCAGTTCCTCACCTCGCTGTGCGTCTCCGCCATCTCTTTGACAAAGCGGGTCTCCAGGGTTTCAGGCAGCAGGGAGAACAGAGAGGAGCCCAGATCCTCCTTCTCCTTCTTGTACTTGGTCTTCAGAAGAAAAAAGAAAGAAAAACACTTCACACACTTAATCTTCCTCTCACTGTGAGTCAACAAACAGCGTTGCATTCAGGGAACTCACCTCACTCTGGATCTCCGACATCTGCTTGGCGAACTGCGTCTCTGCCGTCTCGGGGAGGAGAGAGTACAAGTTCTTACTGATCTCCTTCTTGTCCTCCTTGTACTTCACCTGCAGGAGAACAAGGGAGTTTTTCTTTTAAACGACACAGTCGTACATGTTCAAAAACCAAACGTTCCCTGTATCGCTTTAAACACACTCTTTCTTCGCTTCACCAGAAACATCTAGGTGTTCCTCACCTCGCTGTAGATGTCTCTCAGCTCTTTGGCCAGCTGCGTTTCCGTGGTTACAGGTAGCTGGTGATACAGGGAGCTGCCGGCCTCCGTCTGGCTGTCCTGCTTGTACTTCACCTGCCGACCGGGTGAAAAGATTGTGTCAAGAAGCAGAAGTATCTGCACGGCATAAACTCAAATAATATATTACAAACAAACAAAAAAAAAAACATGAAAAGATGCATTGACATGAATTATCATGAATCATAGCAACGGAATGAGCTAAAAGGGAAATAAGGAAAAAATAGAAAAATTGTACAGCAGTAAATGTATCTAAATTGTAATCCCCTATGCAGACGATATGCTGATATATTTAGAGAACCAAGCCAAGATGTGATGAGAAAAGTTAATCATCCAAATGCTAATAAAATCAGGCTGACAGGATAATCGTGATTAAGAGCGATGGAAATTCAGGGCGAATCCATGATCTGGGAGACGGACGAACCCTTTACCCCGAACCCCTCGACGGGCATGCTGATGAGTCCTATGCAGAATAGAATGGATCACATGACAAGAGGTCAAAGGGCAGCATCACAGGGTCGGCATAGCTAGCATCTCCGTGCACGAACGACAGCGTCGGTACGCACCTGACTCTGCAGCTGAGAAACTGCTTTGGCGTGACGGGTCTCCAGAGTTTCGGGCAACTTGGAATACAAAGAGCTGGACGCTTCTTTCTTCCCCGCCTCCTTGTATTTGTTCTAGAAGATAAGATATATGGGACATGGAATGAGAGGCGGGTTTTAAACTGTCAATCAAAGGGCCGCATACGGAAAAAAATATTCATCCTCTCATTCACGATCCAGAGTCTTCAATGAACGCTGCTTGATTTCAGACGTTCTCGGGCACAGTACAGCAGGAGGAGTACGAAGTTGTACCTCGCTCTGTATTTCCGACAGAGATTTGGCAAACTGGATGTCGTTGGTCTCGGGCAGCTGGGAGTAAACGCTGACCGTCAGGCTCTTTTTCCCGCTCTCTTTGTACCTGTTCTGAAGAGAAACCAGAAGGGGCGGGAGGGAGGAGGGGTTGTCCTTCAAAACGACCTTGACACCAAACACTGGTTCGACCTGTTCGAACCATTTCTCTTCTACCTTTAGAAACTACGAGGAAAGACCGAAGATTAAAATGGCGCATGTTTGATTTTTTGCTGCAAGTTAAGAGTGTGTGTGTGTGTGTGTGTGTGTGTGTGTGGTACCTCGCTCTGCAGCTCTGTCATCTCCCGGGCGAACTGCGTTTCCGCCGTCTCGGGGAGCTGGGAGTACAGCGACGATGTCATCTCCTTTCTCCCTTCATCCTTGTACTTGTTCTGTCCAAAAAAAAAAAAAGAATAACTAGCAAAGTAGGTGCAAGCATTTCAGTTTTGAGTGTTGATAGGTGAAGGGAGAGAGTGTGTGTGTCGGTGTGTGTCTGAAGTACGCAATATTAAACCCCTGATTTGCAGAAAAAGTCCCGGATGATGTCCGGGAACGTGAAGGTGAAGGCGACCGCTAATAGGCAAGGCAGACTCACGTCGCTCTGGAGTTGGGTAACTTCCTTGGCGTGTTGTGTCTCAAGGGTTCGAGGCAGTTTGGAGTAAAGAGACGCCGCCGCCTGCTGCCTCCCCTCCTGCTTGTACTTCACCTGAAAACACACACACACACACACACACACACATAAATGTTCACACACACAGACACACCCCTTGGGGTCGCCTTATCAGCCCCGCGTCCTGCTAGAAATAGAAGCCTCTCTGTGACATCCCCGACGGGACTTATCGGACGGGAGCCAATGAGACGTCGGCTTTCCGGCAGCTCTCCCAAATCCCCCACGCTGTCCATTTGGGATGTTATCTAGATATTTCTGGAAGGCAGCGCGAGTCTGCTTCAAGCGTTTTCAAAATTACGGGGAAATACAAAGACCTTCCTGGTGGTCGGGTTGCCGCCGTTCACGTTCCAAACTACGACCCCTTGAAAATAATATTTAGAAAAGGCAGAGTTTGACCCCATGTCTGACTTCATCGGAAGAACGGGCGACGCGACTGGCCGGTGCCGAAGGCGTCCGAACTTGCTCACCTCGCTGTGCGTCTCCGCCATCTCCTTCACGAACCGAGTCTCCAGAGTTTCAGGCATCAAAGAGTACAAGTTAAGTGCCAGATCCTCTTTTTCTTTCTTGTAATTCGCCTTGAAAGGAAATAGGGGGAAAAACAAACACATTATTGAAAGGATACATACTGACTGAAGGGTAAACGTGGGAGGCGGGGAAAAAGCAGCACCTCGCTCTGGATCTCGGACATCTGTTTGGCGAAAAGCGTCTCCGCCGTCTCGGGGAGTAGATGATAGAGGGAGGTGGAGGCGTCCTTCTTACAGCCCTCTTTATATTTCACCTGCATCGCACACATCACTGCATCACTCCAAAGGACAAGTAAATTCAAGTTCTGGCTTCCCTTACGCAGAAGCACCTTTGCACGTTTTGACACAGAAACATCCCTGAGCGCAAAAGCCAGTCAGGGAGTTCCACCTAGCTCTGTTCTTGGACCACTGTAACTCACCAGTGGGGAGATATTAAGAAATACCTAATGCAGAGGACGCTCGGACATATCAGTGGAGACGGACGAATCAGTGGCATTCTTTATCTAGCGTATATTTCATATTTCTCGGATTGGAGGTTCACTTGGTGTTTGATTCAGTCCTGTGTCTTTGTCTTTAGTCGCAACCAGGAGGACTTCTCGATTCTTAATATCCAAAAGACGTGTTCTGTGTTTGTGCACGACACCGCGAAGTCACAGTACGGACGATATAAGGTCGAGTGACTGCTCGCTGCATGGAGCCACATTCATTGGTCCAAACTTTTTTGTCACCTGGCTCTGCAGCTTCGTCACTTCCTTGGCCAGCTCCGTCTCGATGGTTTGTGGGAGGCTGGAGAACAAGGTGGAGGACAACTCCTTCTGCACGTTCTCCTTGTACTTCACCTTTGGAGGGAGGGGAAAGACATTGTGTTTACGGATGAGATTTCCCCATTTGGAGTTTTTTTTCTCCTCTAATGCACTGACCCCGGTAAAGGCAAGTCAGTCAAGTCGAAATGAGTGAACAACCCGGAAGCCACAAAATACACTACAGTCCCGGTAGAGTGAGTGGAAAAATTAGCTCTTAGCTTGTCACCTGTACCCATTGTGGTATTTGGCACTTGATTGACATACAGTCTGAGAGCTCGTCTTTTGTAACTCGAGGGTCACCGCGCATGCTAGGTCAACCGCGCGAGCTCCAGCAAAACTCCAGCGAACACGTTACCGAGTGAGTGGCTTCCAATTTGTTTCTACCAAATAGAAGGTCTAAAAAACTGGACTAAAAAAAAAAATTGTTGTGCCTCACATATTCATGCTGTAATGCAAGGTGAAAAATATGTCTCTTAAAAACAATGTATACTTGGTATACATTTTATTGTCGGTGGATCATTTTGACTGTGACATTTTGAATAAGCTCACAAAGCCCAAAAATTCAGTGAACCCCCTGTTTATCTGTTTTCCCTTGTTACAATTAGGACGAGCTCCCCCTCCCATGGCAAGTGGATTCATTACATTGTGTATTTGTGTGTGCGTACCTGACTCTGTAACTGAGAGGCCTGCTTTGCGTGTTGGGTCTCCAGAGTTTCTGCCATCCCAGAGTACAGGCAACTTCCTGCATCCGGCCTCCCGGACTTCTTATACTTCACCTTCAGAAGTCAAATGGAGAATCACGTGATGTTGGTTTTTTTTTTGGGGGGGGGGGGTTTGTTTTAAGCTTAGAATCAGCTAGAAATCCTTCTCTTGCTCTCACCTCGCTCTGCAGCTCCGAGACGCTCTTGGCAAATTGCGTCTCTGCCGTCTCCGGCAGCTGGGAGTACATGCACTGAGGCAGGCTCCTCAGCCCGTCCTCTCGGTACTTAATCTGCGACCGCAGACAGAATCAGATTACACTCCAGTCCAGACAGACGGGCTAATATTTGCAAAATAACCCCCAAATGAAAAATAAATCCACACGGCGCCGGGGTCGTGACCCTGCCCTCACCTGGCTCTGCATGTCCCCGAGCTCTCGGGCGAGCTGGTTCTCCGCCGTGTCGGGCAGCTGATGATAAACGGGACACTGGAGCTCCTTCTTGGCGCCCTCCTTATACAGGACCTGACAGATGAGGAAGAGGAGCCAGTTCACACAGGTCCAAGACAGGAAAGATCCGCTGTGAACCTCTATAACGGACTTCTTCTATCACTGACAAAACTATATTTTAGCCACATGTGACAAAATCTATGAGATCCAGGTTGTCTTTCTGAACTAAAGGAAGGAATTAATTCAATTTGGGGTAGATAAAATGCACTCTCAATTGATACTGCGTAACGTCAAACAATGATTTTATCATTGTTGATGTAATTCACATTTTCGTCCAAATCGCTGACAGGACGGCTGACGTACTCGAATTTGTATTTCCCTCACACCGAGATCTAACGAAAAGAATTTTGAGCCAATCCCAGCATGCACTGGGACACAAGGCAGGGTTGAACCTGCGTTAATAGACATCCGACGGTTCACTCTCAATTCTTCAATGAACCTGGTGTCGGACAGTTGGAGGAAGACGGAGAACCTGTTTTGTGCACTTGTCGATACCTGGCTTTGCAGCTGCGACGCCTCCTTGGCGTGCTGCGTCTCCAGGGTCTCCGGCAGCCGGTGGTAGAGGGACGTGGACGCCTGCTGCTTACTGGCTTCCTTGTACTTGGCCTGAGGGACCGAAAAATCCAGATACTTCGGTATGTCCAAAACAGGGCAGATCAGGGTGAGAACCCTGTTTTTGGACTCTCTCACTCGTTTCCTTCGCCCGCCCGGGTCGAAGTCACTGCTGCTACTGAAGTCTGAGTAAGATCGAGGTTTGAATGAACACGGAAGTTACTTGAGTCAAACTTCGGCCACTTTGATTTGACTCCCGGTGAAAGCTTTACGAAGGGCGAACTCCAACCACTGAGGTAACTGACTCTTCATCTCTTTCGTTGGCGTCCGGCCTTCAAGGGTCGCCCCAGCCAATCATCTGCCTTTATCTGAACCGTCTCCGCTGCGGTCTCTTCTCTCACACCAACTAACTCCGTGTCCCTTTTCACACCGGTCTTCCTCCAGGCCTCCAGCCTGGTCGTTCCAAACTCAGCATCCTCCTCCCTCCTCTTTCCATGTCCAAACTATCCGAGTCGGACTTCATCTTCAGAACGTCTAACGTGTGCTGACGGACTCATTCCTGATCCTATCTATCCTCCTCATTCCCACATAGGAGTACCGCATCTTCATCTCTGCTTTTCCACAGTGTCTCCGAACCATGCAACTTCTACACCTTTCCTTTCATTCTGGCCGATCCTTTTACACCACATCTGAAACGGTGCTCCAACACCTCAAACTTTCTCTCTGCACGGACTACAATAGAAAAGCTCTTCAGCGCATCGTGAGACGCAGCTGGAAGGCTCATCGGTGTCCCACTCCCCTCCCTGAAAGACATACACACCACCCGCCTCGAGCGTCCTCGATTGTGAGCGACGCCGGCCAGCCCTGCACGCAGTCGGTTCTGCCTCCTGCCCTCAGGGAGAAGGTACCGGAGCCTCCATGCTCGCTCCACCAGACTCACCGACAGCTTCATGCACCAGGCTGTCAGGATGCTGAACCCTCTTCCCCCCCAAGATGCCAAACTCTCTCTCTCTCTCTCTCTCTCTCTCTCTTTTTTTTTAAATTTGTTTATTTTGTTTATTTATCTATTTTTTGCACCACTGCTGCTTTGCACTTAGAAATCAGTCTGTATCTGCGTGCACTTTACACTTCAACGCCTCATAGTTTGATGATTACTGTTTAATGTAACAGTTCAAACCGCTGCTGATTTACACTCAATCACTGTCGATTTCATGTCACGACGGGCCTGTGAGAAACGTCTTCTCGATTCCTCTTTATGTCCAGCACATGCGAGTTGACAATATAGCTGACTTTGACTTTAACTTTGACTTTGACTAAGTACTCGAAATCCTCCACCTTCTTCTTCTTCACTCCCTGTAGCTTCACGGTTCCTCTTTGGTCCCTCTCATTCACATGCATGTATTCTGTCTTGCTGCAACTAACCTCCGTCCCTCTCCTTCCAAGGGCGTACCTCCACCTATGTGGATTTTCCTCCGCCTGCTCCCACTAGAGAATCAGTGCAGTGTCATCTGTAAAACATCTCAGTCCGTGGAGGTTCCTGTCTAAAGTCATCTGTCAGCCTGTCCATCACCCGAGCGAAACAAGGGGGTCAGAGCGGATCACTGATGCGCTCCTACCTCCACCTTAAACTTCCCCTGACCGCTGAGGGAACTGAGAAATGGTAATCGATAATTGTGGGTCAACTGATTTAAAATTAAAAATCATAATCTGCAGATAATCTGCGGGTAATCCCCACCCACCTCACTCCGCAACTCTGTCAGCTCCTTGGCGTGTCGGGTGTCGATGGGGTCCGGGACCAGCGAGTACAGGTTCCCGCTCATCTCCTTCTTACCCTCCTCCTTGTACTTGACCTTGTGAGGAGACAGAAATCAGCCCCAAACCCCTCCGCCGATCTGAAGAGGCAATTATCAATTAAATATTGATCAGCTTTACCTCGCTGAGCTGTTCCGCCTGCTGTCGAGCAAACTGCGTTTCTATGGTTTCCGGCATCAGGCGGTACAAGCTGGAGGAGTCGGTCTTTGAATTCTGCTTGTATTTCAGCTGGAGGGCGGACGAGACGCAGGACGAATATCTGTTTTACGCAGGTTGTGTTTGAGTGTGATGTAAAAAAATTTGTGAGCGACACTTCCTGACAGCTCCGCCTCTGTGTTCTGATTGGCCGTTAGGGGGCTTGCAGACCCCGCGCCCCTCCCGGGCCCGTACCCGACTGTGCAGCTGCGAGGCCTCCTTGGCGTGCAGGGTCTCCAGGGTCTCAGGCAGGGTGGAGTACAGGGCGCCGGACGCATCTTTCAGCCCCGCCTCTTTGTACTTCCTCTGAAACACACGCACGCACACCGACAAGTGTTTGTGACACACACTCACAATACCTTCACCTAAAGATAACTGACGCCGCTCAATCTTTCACGCTGACGGTGAAAGGCTCATCTTCCTCACCTCGCTCTGCAGCTCCGACACCGTTTGAGCAAACCGGGTCTCCGCCGTTTCCGGCAGCTGAGAGTAGAAACTCTGCGCCAGGCCTCGCTTCCCGTCCTCCTTGTACTTGTTCTGAAGGGAGACGGAGAGAGAGGAGAGTCAGTCGTTGTCGCCGTGGTGACCGGGGTCGTTTACATCCTCACCCTTAAAATGAAGGTTTAAGATCTACAAATGTGAACCCCTTTTAAATTCCGAAATATTCAGGGTACAATTCTTTCATCCGACGAATAGGCAAAAGATATAAATCTATTGAAACAATGTGTTTTCAAGCAGCAATAAATGCGAGAAAATCGCAATATACACAACGACTAATGCGGTCCAGTCCCCGCCCCCTTCATGGTGCAGGGTCTGCTTTGTTAAAAGTTCCTGCTTCTGGATTTTCAGGCTTTCCACATCCAATGTCACGTCAGCCTCCGGAACAGACTAGCATCAAACAGCATCAGCCACGCTGCTCTCACCTGGTTCACGTCATTTCTCCCAGATCAAAAATCATTTCAAATTTTTTATGTGTGACGTTGGGCGTCAAAAGACGCTGAGAAATTTAAGTATGTAATTATTATCATCATGACAACTTTTCACGGGATGTTTGAAAATGCTCCGCGAGCGTTGAATAGATTTCTGATAAATTTGCCAAAACACAGTCGACGGGGCTCATTATGCCGCCGCGTGTAACCACGGCAACACGGAGTGCGGTCAGCATCTCATTTTCACAGGACGAGGCCCCGTATCCGTGATGCCCGTCGCCGAGCAACCACGGCGGTAAACATTCGACAAAACATTGAATCTGAGATATTTGAAGATGGTTCTATTCACAGACTCATTTAAACATTTTGTTCCCACATTTTTGTCAAAAACGGAAGGGAATGTCAGCAAAATGACGGTGTTGGGTTCGGTGGTGGGAGGTTTACAAAGAATGAGAGGAGAAAAAACATAAAATCATACATTTATCTACGTGTTTTGTCAAACCCAGATGTCTGATTTTGTGAGACAAAGCCTTGTCATGAATGAATTATTCAATCATAACTATTCTTAAGACGATGGAGCACGTCTTTCAAAGCCTCATTGAATCGTTTTATTGAAAATAAGAAAAACTTTTAGGAAGTCACACAGGTGCACACCGACCTTGAAATCTGACGGAACGAAGGTCGCGTCGCCAGAAAGCGACGTGAAACGGGCCAAGTTCGATTTGGTTCCTTGACAAATCCCCCAAACTTCAGCGTCCAAAAGCACCATCTCATTTGTTCGTCTCCTGTTTAAATGTCTACGCTTTTCAGCGTCTCCAGGATTTTTATTATAGCATTTCAAATGTCTGTCTGTTCTGGAGAAGCTGGACGGAGAGATGGACGGATGGATGTCTGTTCTGATCCTGAACCGACGAGGTATGTGGCAATAAAGCCTTCATCACGGTGCATTCAGTCCAAAAAGGTGGAGTGGGTGGGGTTCGACAGACCTGGCTCTGCATGTGTGTCATCTCCCTGGCGAAGCTTGTCTCCGAGGTGTCGGGCAGGGTAGCGTAGAGGGAGCTGGACATCTCCTTCCTCCCGCTCTCCTGGTACTTGATCTGTAGGGGGCGGGGGGTTACGTTCAATAAACGTGAAATCCACAACCCCTCCCCGAACGGGCGTGGATTTTAATCACTTATTTATTTCGACTGACACCAGCCCGGGAGAAGGCGCACGCTGGCCGCCTGGAACAGATTTGATGAAAAAGTCGGCAGTGGAAAAAGTTAGGATGCAACAGGTCTTTCAGTGAAATGAATTGGTGGTTTAAAAAAGAAAAAAAAAAAAAAAAAAAAAAAAAGACCATTTCCCAAAAAAACTGGAAAAAAAAAAAAAACATTTTTATAAACTCTAAAAAAAAGGATTTCCCCTTCCCCCCCCCTTCCCGTAACACCC
>CAAKHD010013665.1:0-10729 GCA_901007705.1 Fistularia tabacaria | reverse complement strand
CCGGCCCGGGAGAAGGCGCCGGTGGCCGCCTGGAACAGATTTGATGAAAAAGTCGGCAGTGGAAAAAGTTAGGATGCAAAAGGTCTTTCAGTGAAATGAATTGGTGGTTTAAAAAAGAAAAAAAAAAAAAAAAAAAAAAAAAGACCATTTCCAATCAGAGCTCGGAAAACGAGAGCAACTGTTTTATGACACTTAAAAAAAAGGGTTTCTCATATTCCGTACATTACGGTAAATACCTGGCTGAGCAGCTCCGCCGCCTCCTTCGCCTGCTGGGTCTCCATGGTCTGAGGCAACATGGAGTACAGGCAGGTGTGCGCTTCTCTCTTACCCGCGTCCTTGTACTTGGTCTGCAATAAGAAAGCAGCGTTCTCCGTGAGTCCCGCGCGAGCGCACGTGCGCGGCAGGATGACTCACGGAATAGACGTCTGCGGGGAAATGAGTCCTTTTGTACGTCAACAGGGAGCAGCGGGAGTTTTTCACATCTTTTTTGGGAGGGAATTTTAATGTTTTTGCGTGCGTTGTGTGTGAATGAGAGGAACCCGGGTGGAACGGTGAGGCGACAGGGAGTGGAGATCAAGAAGGTGGAGGATTTCAGGTACTTGGGGTCAACAGTCCAGAGCAACGGAGAGTGTGGAGAAGAGGTGAAGAAACGGGTTCAAGCAGGTTGGAATGGGTGGGGAAAAGTTTCAGGGGTTCTATGAGATAGAAGAACATCAGCCAGAAGGAAAGGAAAGGTTTACAAAACAGTGGTGAGACCAGCGACCAGTGACAATAATGAAAAAGACAGGAGGCAGAGCTGGACGTGGCAGAGATGAAGATGTTGAGGTTCTCTTTGGGAGTGACCAGGATGGATAGAATCAGGAATGAGTCCATCAGAGGGACAGCTCATGTTAGATGTTTTGGAGAGAAGGTCAGAGAAGCCAGACTGAGATGTCATGTACAGAGGAGGGATAGTGAATAAGTTGCTCGAAGGATGCTGGGGTTGGAGCTGCCAGGCAGGAGGACTAGAGGAAGACCGAAGAGAAGATTTATGGAGGTAGTGAGAGAAGATATGAAGTCGGTTGGTGTGAGAGAGGAGGATCCAGAGGGTTAGATGGAGAAGGTTGATTCGCTGAGACGACCCCTGAAGGGAAAAGAAGAAGAAGGGTTTTTGTGTGGCGTGGCCGTGCCTCGCTCTGCAGCTCCGACAGCTTCCTCGCTTGCCGGGTCTCCGCCGTCTCCGGAAGCCGGTGGTACAAGCTGCTCTGGTTCTTCTCCTTCACGCCTTCCTTGTACTTCACCTGGAGCAGAGGAGACACGGTGGAGTTGTCCGCTCCTTTTTTTTTTCGGCCCCGACCCACGACTCCACCACCGAAGGTACCGGCCGCTCACCTGGCTCTGCAGGCCGGAGGCCTCTCTGGCGTGCCGGCTGTCGAGGGTCTCGGGCAGCAGCGAGTAGAGGTTGACGCTCATCTCCTTCTTGCCGTCCTCTTTGTACCTCACCTGTGGACGGGGAGCAGCGTGAGATCGAGTGTGTGTGTGTGTGTGTGTGTGGGGTGTGTGTTTGTGTGTGTGTGTTGGGTTACCTCGCTGAGCATCTCGGTGACATCTTTAGCGTGGGCCGTCTCAATGGTCTCCGGCAGCTGGTGGAAGAGGCTGCAGGAAAGGCCCTTCTTCAGAGCCTCCTTGTACTTCAGCTGAGCACAGAAAGAGACAATGAGGGTGGGGGGTCCACAAATTGGGGGCGCAAATCAGCGGGATTCTGTAACCGAACCTCGCTCTGCAGGTCGGAGGCCTCCTTGGCACGCAGCGTCTCCAGGGTGACGGGCAGGGTGGAATACAGGGAACCGGCGGTGTCCTTCTTCCCCTGCCTGTACTTCATCTGAAATGACAAATCAGGGAACCGGATCATGAAATATATTGGTGACATAAACACGAGTGTGCGGGGGAATGACGTTCCCCAAGTCCCCAAATAATGGTTTAGTCCAAACATGTGACTCCGGTTAGTCCCAACCTGTCAATCATGATCGATCAGCTGTGTTACCAAATATAATTCAGTGCAAATTCACCTCCTAGAGATGCAGGTCAATGAATATTTTGATGTTTCTGATCAATCTGGGAAGTCAAAACCTCTTCTTTATTCATCATCTGATTTATCTTAAATTTAATGACAACACAACAAATAAAAATAACAATGACATGACCCAAACAATATAAATACCAATATATTTGGAGCATCTGTATTAATTCTGCGGAAGCTCTTCAAGTTTCGGACTGTTCCTTGCTTTTGTAGTATTACGTTTTAGATTTATGTATTTGTAGTCACTGTCACCTCCAGAGGAAGCATGGAACTATGATGGAGACGGCAGATGCCCGGATGCTAGCAGCGAGCTAGCTTAGCCAAAGTGCACATTCCTGAGACAGCTTTTTCGGGGGGGCGTCGGCTCCAGCTCGCGATGCTAACTTCGCGGCGACAGCGTCACCTCACCTCGCTCTGCAGCTCCGAGACGCTTTTGGCAAACTGCGTCTCGGCTGTCTGGGGCAGCTGGGAGTAGACGCTCTGGGAGAGGCTCTTCATCCCGCTCTCTTTGTACTTCCTCTGTTAAAGACAGAACATTTAGGAAGATCCACAAAAAACACAACAACTGGTTGGATTTCCGAACATTAACCATCATCTATTTTGGATTTTGCCACTTGTTTCTCCTCTTTTTCCACGATAGGGTATCAGATGCAGATGACACCACCGTAGCAGGACTCATCTCAGGACGAGATGAGACAGCTTCCAGGGATGAGGTGGGAAAACTGTCAGCATGACGCTCCAGGAATTACCTCATCCTGAAGAGCTCCAAGACGAGGGAGCTGATAGTCGATTTCAGGAGGAGGAAATCGAATATTCAACCTCGCCTCATCAATGGAGACATGGTGGAGAGAGTCCCAGACTTCAGATACCTGGGCGCTCACATTCAGGAGTACCTGACCTGGACAACTAACACCGCAGCACTGCTGAAAAAGGCACACCAGAGGCTGCATTTCCTGAGGATACTTAGCAGGAACAACCTCACCAAGGAGTTGCTAATGTCCTTTTATCGCTGCACCGTGGAGTCTGTCGAAAGCCGCGGAATCTCTCCGTGGTTCGCTAGCAGCGCAGTAGCAGAGTCGAAGGCACTGCAGAGGACCATAAACACCGCCGGAAAAATGATCACTCATCCTGTCCCCTCACTTGAGGACATCGATCGTACGCGTTGCCTCAGGAGAGCCCACAGCATTCTCAGGGATCCATCCCACCCCGGCCACCACCTACTCCAACTGTTGCCCTCAAAGGAGGTGGTTGAGGACGATCAATGCAAAAAGAAACAGATTTTAAGAAGTTTAATCGCACTAAACTGGGCACAACACTGAACACTTGGACCTTCCATACAGTCCTGTGCAACAAACCCGAAGGACACACCTACATACCTACTACTCCTTTCCACTTTTCACTTTTTTACTTATTTTCTTTCTACATATTTATCTATTTATCTCTTCTCGATTTTTTGTCTTAGATTTTATCCGTCTCGTCCTCTGCTCCAAGTGGAGGAGTTCAAGTATGTCGGGGTCTTGTTCACGAGAGAGGGAAGGACGGAGCGGGAGATGGACAGGCGGATCGGTGCAGCGTCTGCAGAGATGTGGACTCTGGAACTGTCCGTCACGGTGAAGAGGTCCTACCCTCACCTACGGTCACGAGCTGTGAGTAGTGACCAAAAAAACGAGATCATGGATGCAAGCGGCTGAAATTTTTGTTCACCGCAGGGTGAGAAGTTCAGCCGTCCTGGAGGGGCTGCTTCTCCGCAAAGAGAGGAGTCAGATGAGGAGGCTCGGGCATCTGTTCAGGACGCTCCTGGAAGCCTCCGGACATGTCCATCTGGGAGGAGGCCACGGGGAAGACCAAGGACACGCTGGAGAGGCTATGTCTCTAGGCTGGCCCCGTGACCCGACTTCAAATAAGTTGCAGAAGATGGATGGATGGATTTTTTTTCTGTCTTGTATCTCTAACCCAGAGATGCTGCTATTGTTGTATTGTTGTGTTGTGTCTGCTTTTGATGAGACTGAACCTGAGAGCTGCTGTCTACAAATTTCGTAGCACTCTGGGGAACGACAATGAAAGTCTTGAATCCTTTCGTCACAAATCGAAGCGGACTGAGTGTTCGCGTTTGGCCCGGCTGTGCGTTCGCTACCGCGCGGCTGCTGCAAATTACCGGTAATCAGTGAGAACTCAGAAACGAGAGCCTTAGTCTCACTGGTGCACTAGTTCAAGAGACCGGTGACAAGTGACCGGAGACCAAACTCCTGCCCGGTTCATTCTTTAAGTATCCTCTCTCATTCCCTAAACATCCAGAGACCAGTGACTGGAGACCAGTGGCCGGAGACCGAGGTCCAAACTCCTGTTTGTTTCATTCCTTCTGAATCCTCAGTCATTCCTTACACATCCAGAGTCAGGAGCCTGGAGACTGGAGACAGGATACTGGAGTCCACACCCTTGTCCGGATCTGCGGCAGGCAGCGCCGCCTCACTCGTACGGACCGGAGACTGGAGGCCGGAGTCCGGACGCCAAAGATGGGAGACCAGAGACCAGAGTCCAAACCCCTGTTTGTTTCATTCATTACGTATCCTCGCTCATTCCTTATACCTCCAGAGGCCAAAGTCCGCACCCCTGTCTGGATTGGCAGCACAAAGCACCGCCTCACCTTTCCGCTGGACACCAAAGACGCGAGACCAGAGACCAGTGACAGGAGACCGGAGTCTGAACCCCTGTCGGAGTACTTTCCGCCATGCTGCCCCGATACGTCAAGCTAGTGATTTCTGCACTGGAGCGGCCCTTTGAGGGGGAGGGGACAGATTCAACCCTCCACAACGCATCGATCACAGGTTCGTCTGCTGCCAGAGCCAGCGTTCTCCCGGAGCTCAACTCCACGTCGATACCAGACTGTGTAACCTTTGCCATGAAAAGTTCTTAACCCTATCCCTGTTTTGGTGCGGGGTCTTGTGTCTGCGCGTGGACAAATCCGTGATACCGAGATCCCGAACCTCGGCGCATGTCGCAAAGTAGCCATCCTATTCCACGATGACGACAGCGGTTTAAGGTTGACGAGGCAGAGAAACAGCAGAAGTTCGGGGACGTGACGCCTGCAGATTCTGGGATTCCGATGGACGCTCCTCAATCTCACAACACTCGCTATTATTAGATTATCAGCCTGATTATGTAATCGCGTAAACAAAGTCCGACCTCAAACCTAAATCCATGGAATTACATCGTGTAATTTAATCCGACCCGCATGTAATCATAATAATCTGATCTAAAATTAACACAATATTATATCATCTGAAGAAATCAGGATCGGCGTCAATCAGCTTCTCTTTTTGTTGTTGTTTTCCCCTTTAACCTTTAATACCAATAGAAGCAACCATTATATCATACATGGGGTAGCACAAAAACTACAACAAAATACAATCCACACGTGTGTGTGTGTGTGTGTGCTCCAGTGTCAAAATACTTGTTATATAGGTGAACCTGAGCCTCATCAGGAGTCAGAGGCTGCATGTCTTAACGTGTAGCCCTGTGACTGACAGATGCACAGTAAGCCCCGCCTCTCCCCCAATGACAGCTGGGATCGGCATCCGCCAATGAATGGTCCTCACTTGGTCCCCTGTGGCCCCAAAGCACTTCAAACACCTCCCGACTGGAGGGACACCCGCACTACCAACTCAGCTGCGGCTGCCCCTTGAATGACCGACCTAGCGAAGGAATGAATGGAGGCAAAGGTCTACGGCTGTACCTCGCTCAGGGTGTCGCCCATCTCCCTGGCGAAGCTGGCCTCGGTGGTGTCGGCCAGGGTAGAGTACAGGGAGCTGGACATCTCCTTCTTCCCGCTCTCCTTGTACTTGCTCTGAGGGTGGGGTACATGCACAGATATCTTAGAGGGGGTGGGAGTATCATCACGAGCCTGAGGCTGTTCCGCGGTGGTACCTCACTGAGCAGCCGGGCGGCCTCCTTTGCGTGTTGCGTCTCCATGGTTTCGGGCAGCAGGGAGAAGAGGTTGCTCTTCATCTCCTTCTTTCCGGCCTCTTTGTACTTGGCCTGCAAACCACATGACATTATTTCTTTTCAAGTCTAATCCCTTTTGTTTTGTTTTAATTCGTTGGTTAAAACCCGACGAGTTGAAACAACCGGGGGGCTCCAGAGGAAAAACAACATTTTTTCAAGAGCTGGAGAGTTATAGGATAGAACAGAGAGCTGCTCGACGGAGCTGAAGAGGCTGAGAGGGATCAGCGAGGCTAGGTTCCACGGGAACGTTACCCGATTGAACACTCGCCGTCTCGCTTTTATCCAAGCCGTTGGACATTTTCACAGTTCGCCCTGAATGGGTTACACCAACTTAGTTCATGTCCTCTCTCACTCCATCCATCTTTTCTTCGATGTCACTGTCTCGAAACCAGGCAGCATCGCCGGTCTCACCACCATCTTCTATACACTTCCTGTCCTTCTGGCTGATACACTTTACTCACACATCAACCCTGACACTTTTCTTCACCTCTTCTCCACCCTGTCCATTGCTCTGAACTGTTGATCCTAGGTACTTAAAATCCTCCACCTTCTTCATCTACAGTTCCCTGTAGCCTCACCGTTCTTGAGGCTACAGGTACTTCTTCTTACAGGGACTTGGGTCCCTGGAAGCTCACCTTCACTTCTCTCCTTTCCAGAGCATACCTCCACCTCTCAGGACTTTCCCTCACCTGTTCCCTGCTCTCACTACTGATCACAGCGTCATCTGCAAAACATCACAAGTTCATGGTGATTCCTGTCCAACCTCATCTGTCAGGCTGTCCATCACTGCAAACAAGAAGTGGCTCAGAGCTGTTCCCTGATGCACTCCTACCTCCAACTTGAATTCCTCTATCACACCTGCAGCACAGCACACCACTGTCACACAGCTGTCATACATGTCTCGCACCATTCTAACATACTTCTCTGCCACTCCAAAGTTTCTGTTACAGTGCGACAGTTCCTCTCTCTGCAGCCTGTGTTGTGCTTTTTATAGGATTTACAAAGGCACAATGAAGCTCTAAATAAGGATAATAAGAACAGTTTTGAATTTCCACATTGTGGGACAAATAAACGACTATCTTATCGAGAATATCTTGTCCTATCCCATCCCATCCCATCTTCGCTTAGCTTCGCTTAGTTTCGCTAAGCTGCACATCTTTATGTGAGAACTTTGACTTTTTTCGTGAATTATATTAATCAAAAAGTAGGAACTGATTTCTGATCCGACCAGATGAAGGACATCGAGGTTTCAAGTGTAAAGAGAACCACGTTTGAATGAGATGTTCTGGATAGTTTTGAGTTCTCCGTTCTGGAATTTTTAAGGACCTCGCTCTGCAGCTCCGACAGCTGCCTCGCCTGCCGGGTTTCCACCGTCTCCGGGAGCTGGTGGTACAAGCTGCTCTGGTTCTTCTGCTTGAAGCCTTCTTTGTACTTCACCTGGAGCAGAGGAGACACAAAGGGGCAGCAATGAGCCAGCGTCAAAAAGTTCCCTTTTTCGGGACGGGATATTTCTCGCGACGGATAGACGTGAGCCTGGCGCCGAGGACCTGGCTCTGCAGATCCGACTGCTGCTTGGCGTGCTGCGTGTCCAGGGTCTCCGGCATCACGGAGAACAGGTTCACGCTCATCTCCTTCTTCCCGTCCTCCTTGTACTTCACCTGCAGAGAAACAGAGGCACGTGAAGCAAGGGACGGGGCTGCTCGGAGGACGCCTGAGATCATTTCCGAGGCCGTACGCTCCTTCAAGTGAGGTACCCCGGAGTCCCACCCCCTGGCGGCCAGCACAAGGGATGCAGGTTTTGGGGAACTTCATGTTGAAGAAGTTAAAAAAACTAGAAAAGCCTTTGACACTGATTCTTTTCAAACGTTAAGGCAACAAAGTTGCGTCATTTTAAAATCTTGGGTCGTGTTCTAGACCATCTAGAACAGCCGAACATGTTGGTTAATCTCTTTCCTCCAATCACTTGGAAACAGGACAGGAAACAGGCGTGTTTGTGTGTCTGTGTGTACGCGTCTCCACACCTGGCTGAGGAGCTCGGACACCTCCCTGGCGTGTGCCGTCTCCAGGGTCTCCGGGAGGGTGGAGTACAGACAGGAGGTCACGCCCTTCTTACCCGCCTCCTTGTAGCGGCTCTGAGAATAAACACTCAAAGTTAGCGGTGCGGCGGCGGAGGCGGGTGGTGGGATTTCGGCGACCTCACCTCGCTCTGCAGCTCCGCCACCGCTTTGGCAAACTCAATCTCGGCCGTCTCCGGCAGCTGGGAGTAGAAGCTCTGGGAGAGACTCTTCCTACCGCCCTCCTTGTACTTACTCTGAGAGGAAACAATGGCAGAAGTCACTGAGTCTCTTTGCGGCGACCGTGGTAGTACGTACGATACTCGTGATACTGTTTTGGTTCAATGTTTTTCAAACTTTCAGAGAATTAGCAGGATTTGTGAAGCATGCGTGGCCACGCGTAGCGCGCAAGTTTAGCCAAAGAGGCCGACAACGAGGAAGTGGGATTGGATGTTGACAGGGAGTACACAGGAGTACCACAGAAACGTGTACGACAGACACGGACAGTGATTATAGAGTTTTAGAATATTTGGTTTTGCGTCCAACAGTTTGCGTTTGGGGCTCCGGAGCGATGAAGAAGCGCCGCATACCTCGCTCTGCATCTCCGCCACCTCCCGGGCGAACTGGATCTCGGCCGTGTCGGCGAGCTGAGCGTACAGGGGCGGGGGATCCCCTTTGGCCGGAGCCTTCGGGTGATAATTCACCTGAAGGAAAAGGACGAGAAAGAGGAAATCGGGGGGTTCGCATAACAGGGTTGAGGCGAGTGAACCACTGAACCGGTGAGAGGGTGAAATCTGAACCTGGCTCTGCAGCTGGGACACCTCCAGGGCGTGCTGGATCTCCGGCGTGTCCGGGAGCTGTGAGTAGAGGGAGACGGAGGCCTTCCTCCGGCCGTCCTCCTTGTACTTTTTCTGAAACAAGAGGCGAATCAGCTGGGGGCTGCAAGATACTTTTTGTTTATTCATTTTAAAGTCACGTGAGAAGTAGGAGCGGCGGCAGAAATGATCAGGTATTCAGATTTGTTCAGATTCATTCAGATTCTTTCAGATTTGTCCTGATTCATTCTCATTCCTTCGATTCATTCTGACATCTTAATGAAGACCTCTGTTATCACACTCACACATTTTTAATTCATTTTTAAGATGCGCTGTCCGGCAGCCAAACCTGCAGCCTCCAGCAAACGCTGTGTCAACTGATAAAACTATTTTTTTTTTCTTAAAATTCACACGTCCTCGTCACAGGCCTTGGGAAGCACCTCGCTCTGAAACTCATGGACGGTCTTGGCGAGCTGCATCTCGGTGGTCTCGGGAAGCAGGGAGTACAGGCTGGTGCTCATCTCCTTCTTTCCTTCCTCCTTGTACTTGTTCTTTAAGAAAAAAACAAACAAAAAAACAAAAAACAAAGAGATGATTCATGGTTTGGTGAGGAAACCATGAAACTAAAAAAACTGAATGAAAAAAATTGTTTGGATATGAATAAATCCCCCCACTATATTTATTTGTGTCAATATTACTACTATCTTGTCTTTGCCATGAATTGATAATACTGACTGGAATCACTGTCTTCGACTAATTGATTATGTGGCTTAAAAAAAATATAAATATTATTATTAATATTTTGCGGTTTTAATAAGTGCATGTTGTGGTTACAAATACATCTTTGGTTGGCATTTATTGATTCACTTCACATGAATTGATAGCTATCAGCTCCTCAGCCTGACCTCGCTCAGTATCTCCGTCAGCTCTTTCACAAACTGGGTCTCGGTGGTTTCTGGCAGCAGAGAGTAGAGCGACGATGAGATCTCCGTCTTCACGTTTCCCTTGTACTTGATCTGAAAAAATGAAAACAGTGCAAGATAGTTGTGCTGGGGCTCCCGGGGTTTACACATATTTTCACAAGTATGATCTTTGATCAATAAATCCAGAAATTTAATGCTTATTTCTACAATTGGAGGAAAACATCAATGTCCGAGTCACGTCATCGACATGAAATGGTTCATTTCCTCCCAAACCCTTCATCAATGCATGGCTTGATCGACTGCAGACACCCACCATTATTTCCTTTAAGAATATTAAAGTTATTATTGAATCATGTTAGCTATTAGCATGTAGTTGTTAGTGCTACTTGAAATGTTAGAATGAGATCATTTGTGCCTGTCGATCCCGAACCCTCAGAGCCTCTCTGTCTTGCTCTCTGTCCTTCTCTGCCCCAATCGCTCGAGACAGAAGGCCGCCCAATCATACTGAAGAGATAACTGGGTCGTGATTTGGCGTCATATTAATTTAATCCGACATGACTTGATTTGACATTTGGCGTAGATTATCAGCTACAAAAAAGGATGTTCCCCGGACTGCAATTTGCTGTGTTGAATGTCGAGAAAAAACCCCGACCTCGGGGTCAGATTTTGAATTTTGTTCTCAAACTTTTTGTTTGCTTTTAGCATTAGCATGCTAGCCCCACATGAGAAGGATCCACCTGACTCAGCAGCTCCGAGGCCTCCCTGGCACGCTGCGTCTCCGGGGTCTCGGGGAGCACCGAGTACAGGGACATGGACGCCTCCTTCTTGCCGTCCTCCTTGTACTTGGACTGACACAAATAGAGACTTCCGTTAGCC